>JAQFVV010013479.1:0-114912 GCA_028023455.1 Epiperipatus broadwayi | reverse complement strand
CTACAATTCTCTTATATGATATTGTACTGTTTGTTTATACAGTACAAATATATTGCCATCCGGTAAGATAATTAAAAACTAAGAAAAAAAAGAAGTAAATTTAGCGATCTTTTAAAAGAAAAACATCTTTAGATTTTTTCTGATTAGTATAATTTATTTTTTAAAACATACAATGAAAGTTAAAATTGTCTTCCGTATTTATTTTATGTAATTAAAAATAAAAGTTAAAATTGGAAAGAATAAATGACATGCAGATTACTGATCCAGATAAATTAAAAGAATTTCAAAAATAAAAAGATTACAAGTAGAAAATTAAAAGAATTCCAAAAGTAAAAAAATTACAATTAGAAAAAAACCTTTTTAAGTAATTAAAGATGGTAGAATTATGCTAAAAAAATAAATACTTTGTAACTTAAATTTAAGAGAAAGTGTAGAAGATTATTATCTTATACGCTGATAAAAGGACAAAAGGGTGTGCAGAAGTTTCAAAAACTGGATCGAGGTATAAAAAGAGGAGGACAACTTCGATCTGGGTCTTTTCTTTACTTCTAGTTATGTGTCTGAAAGTTGGAGGTTTATGTGAGCAAAACCTGTGGCAGTAATATACTTCTGCACAGGTATGCCACTTGCTGTACCAAAGCTGTCATGCAAGCATGGAAACGGGCCTTGTGAAGACCACTTTTTGCAATGAAAGGGTCACAACAACTGTGTCTTTTCTCCAGCTATAGAACAGAACAATAATGGAAGATGCTGGCAGAAGAGACCGATGGAAATTTTTATGAGCTTGGGATCCCAAAACCTACACCAACTTACCATTAAGTTAAGAGTAACTTGTCCCGATTGTGACAAAGTTTGCAAACAATTCTTAAAATAAGTTTAAATAATCTCGATAAAGACTTCAAATTCTATTATCAAGAGACTCTTGTGTACCTAAGAACTTTAACTGTTTTTCATTAATTGATTCATATCTGGATTAGCGTGTGTGACATCTTTCCAATTTATTAATTCATAATGTGTTTTTTATTTTATTCTATATTTTTAATTTGTTAGAACAAAAATATTTCTAATACCAACTATTCATTGTACATTGTTAATGATTATTAATAAATTTATTAATGTTAATTATTATGATTTGAAAATATAATTTAACTTTGCCAATGTTGTACTGAAACTCAATCCTCCGGAGTTTCCAAATAATTTTGTCATAACTAAATAAAAGGGATTTAGCCAGTGGTTTTTGATATTGGGTTCTGATACAGAATATTGGCACCTCTCAAATAAATTAAAAACTGGCTTACTTTATCTTATTATTTTAGTAGTTACATTAGTTAAAAGGTGTTGTGTGACCAGGAAAAATAATTGCGTCCATTAAATCTTACTGAATTGTCTGACAAAACAAATTTAATAGATAGGACATAATTTGGTCACTCAGTATGGGTAGTTAACTCGTAAAAAATCCTAATAGAGCAGTGGACATTACAATATATATATATATATATATATATATATATATATATATATATATATATATATATATATATATATATATATATATATAATAAAACACCATTGTGATTATTTATGATAACAAGTATGGGATAGATATCTTATAAAATTATAATAAACAATAATACCATGGACTAAATGTAGCTTAAGGCCACACATTATCTTGTGTCTATCTTAATTTATCTTGGCTACTACATTAAACTCTTACAGATTTTAGAAAAATGTCATTATTATATCATAAATACTCTAAATTACCATATAATGAATCATATTGAACCTTAAACAACACATTCCAACACTACAAAATTTCCAATAAATCTATGTTCCTGTACTACTACATTAGATTTGGAACTCCATACAAAATACCTGACATTGCATAAAATATTATTTATCATTTCTCTAATAACATCTTTCTTATCCTTAACATCTTAATTTTTTTAAACATACTAAGAAGACTAAAAAATGAACAAATAGTTTTATGATATAATTTATCATAAATATAAGAAATCACTTATTTTAACTTATAAAAAGATCAATCATACATACACTCATATTAATATTATTAGATATATCATTCATCATATACTTTCATGTAAATACACATAATATAAATATCACATACATTTATTTTTACCTGATTTCATGTTTAAAATTCAATGCCAATATCTTAGATTTTATTAAAAAATAATATATTACCTTAATCATAATATTTTATGATTATCATTGATGACTCTCTTGTGGATATCATTTCATTCATGTTATAGAATTATAATCAAGAAAAAAAATTGATTTTTATACAAAATACTTTAAAATACTTAAATCTAAAAATAACACATGAAATATATAATTCTAAGGACTTAATACTATCTTAATATTATAGTCAATACAACTAAAATAATATAAACAAAGTTTTCTTCAACTTCTTGAAAATAAAAAAAAATCACATTTCTAGGGGATATCTTGTTACTATGACAACATAATCAACTGTTACTTGAAAGAAAAGAGAGCTTTCTTTCCTCTCCTTTTCTCACCTTCATGCTTTTTAGCATTATTTATCATAAATACAAATATGAATAAAAATCCTAACAATAATTATTTGTCTATAATAATAGATTCTTGCCGCATAAGTTTATACTTTCTTATTGAATCAGATGCTTTATCTGCTTCAAAAGTTCCATCACAAAATTAAAAGTAGCTTTTATGTTCATAAATTTTTAAAAGAAATAGCGTTCATATGCATCTATATTTTGAAATTCTTCAATTTTATTTTTCAGTTTAAAAATGTTTTTTTTAACACTTTTTTTTTGTAAAAACATTCTAATTTGAAAAGTTTTAATCTTTTAAAGAAAAAAGAAAAGCATTTAAATTTTAATTTTAAAAAGTTTTAATTCCATTCCTGTTTTTTTTCATTTTTGTTTGTAATCTAATTTTAATTTATTTTTAAAAATAAAAACTGAGACTTAATTTTGCATTTATTTTTTTAACTAATTTTGAATAAGATAAGAGTCCTGGTCAGACTTTTTAATTATTAGATCTGATATAGAGATTTGCTCTGGGAAAAAATGTCTAATTAAAGATGACATAAGAGATAGAGTGTACATAAATAGCCCTGGGATAACAGACTTATTATTATTTGGCTATCCATTTTTATTCTGCTTGTTGAGTATTGATTCAACTGTTAGTACACTAATAGTAATCCTTATGCTAGTTGCTGTACTGCCTTTTTTTTTCAAAAATTACCATCTGCATTTACATACCACACCAGTACTAATGTCACATTTTTTGCTCTGCAAATAAGAAATTCTGCTGATATCAGATTACTAACTTATATGTGCTAAATAACATTACTCTCTGCAGAATGCTAAAATTACCTGCCATGAAAAATCTTTTCCACAACATGCAGTGCTAAATCAACCCAAAGATGGACTCAGATTCAAAGTTGTTCCTTCAAAGATATTGTAAAAGTTTTTAAACAAGAACTGATCCAGAGCTTGCCTCCACACTCCCTACCAAAGAGATATAAATAATTAAAAGCCTTCATAATGGACTCAAATTGGAAAGAGCATTTCATATCCTGCTGGAGGAAATCTGAGAGGCTTTACATTAGGCTTTGAGGTAAAAGATTTTCATATTCTAATCATGGTTTAAATCTCTATTAGAGCCTCAGCTTAATATTAACAGAAACCTGCCTTTATTATAAATTTTAAATATTCCTATAATATTTTCAATTATTTTATGTATTTTTTATTATTGTATGTAGTGGAGTCTTAGTTTTAAGACTCCATGCTTTTTTGTATATTTACATTATTAGAGAAGGTGTTGTGAGTTGCTATTTTTATATGCTAGGTTTGCTTCTTTTGTATTACTCACTCTTGATAAATGCTTTGGCAGACATTAATAATTTGTTTTCATCTCACCTGTCCTTTATTCTTTCCTTGTAATTTATTTAGCTAAGTTTGGTTTGTATTTTCAGCAGACAGCAAATCTTTTGGCTTGTGTTTTATCGAATATTGTGTTCTTTTTTTTCTAAATCAAAGATTTGGGTTTTCTTCTACTTAAGATTACATAAAATCATAATCTTTTTTTGTTATATTTTCTTGTCTTGTATTGGAGTCAACTTTGATCACCTTGAACATGGTTAATCATGAGCTATTATGCAGACATATGATGTTCTTGGTCCTAATGTTACTTTTCCAGAGCAAGGAATGCTCACCTGTGCTGTTTTGTTGTACTCCCTACAAGATCCCTTTTGTTTTGTAATCTCTGAATAGAAACTCTAGGATTAATTTTTATAAATTGCTAGCAGAAAGAAATTATAAATCCCCATTTAAACCATAGATGAGAAAGCAAACTTGTCTGCCAATGCATTTAATGTTCATTTCTTTTGTCCACTCTGATAAATACACATGGAGAATCTAGGTCAAACTTTTATAATTTGTTTGCTCACAATTTAATTTATTTTTGAGTTTAATAAATAAAAAGTTATTTAAAATTATTTAGGGCTGATGTCTGTCTCTGTAGTCTTTTCTCAATTGTCTAAACAATCTTAAAGATCTCTTCTCTCCCTGGATCTATCTGGTAGCATTCATCATAATCAAACCTTGATCACCATAAATTAAATTTTCTAGGTAGTTAGTGACATAGTGGTGCCCTTGGTGATCAAAGGAAATGAAGAAGTGATCAGTCCATAATTTTATTTCTAAGTTTATTTAACAATTTAATAAAGACATTTTCTTATATATTTTTAAAAAGTTTCATTTCTTTGTCATATTCCCAAAACATATTCTTGTAGAATTAAAAGTTTTACAATTATTTCTCCAAATAATTCATATTGAATACATTAATAATTACCAATACCTAAACAATATTAAAGTTAGAAGATATAAATTTTTAATAAAAATTAGTCTCCATTATATCTTTTTTTCTTAGGCTATTATCATCTTAATAAAGTTATTAATAATTTCATATCTTGAAATGACAATAGTTTTAATGAATAAAAGTAATTATCTCTAAGATTACCTAAAGATAAGATTAGGTAGAAAAATGTTTTCTACATAAATGTATATGAAAATTAATAAAAAATACATTTCTTACTTCTTCTTTGCACTTTCTATAGGAAGAATGTTTGCCAATGCTAAAATACACAAAACCAATATGCCTCTATGACTAATGTTGGATTTTGGAGGGGTCCACTACTTCAATGTGGGAAAGTGGGTAAATAAGCAACTTATTCAACCCTTGGGTTTTGGCATATATACCATAAACTCATCCTTTGAGTTCATAGTAAAGATAAGGGACTTGGTCTTGAACCCTGACATGAGTGGCTTCCAAAGATGTCTCTGAGTTGTATGGTTTTATTTGCTGAAGACAATCCATTGACATGATTGAGGAGAAACTAGTGAGCCACAACATGGTACAGCCTCAGATTGATTTCATTGGTGAGTTCTTAGCATGGCTTGACAAGAACATCAAGGCTATTTTCCACAACTAGTGGTTCCATGTAAAAGATGGGTTGGCCCATGGGATTACTTATGTGTGGCATTATATTCAGCATAGTCTTGAATCACTATTAAAAACAAGTCATTTCAAAATATTATGACACTAATCAACTCACCACCTACACCAGATATGTTGATGAGTCACCCTCTGCAATTATTCAACAAATCAGAACTGAGCTGCAACATATCACTCTTTTCACTCTAAATATTGAACATGAAAACAGTCACAAACAAGTAAAACATTTGGATATAGATTTACATCGACAACTCACACATTTCATCTATAAAATAATCATCATGCATTTTGAAGTAGGAGATTACTCTCATCCTCTCTCCTACTCACCAACTAATCACAAGCTCTGGTTTGACTTCTTTCCTATATAGAAATATGCAGCTATGCAAGTTTGAGGCAGACAGAAAAGCTAACTTGGTCTTATACAGAGATGACTTATTGAAGATTGGATTTAAACAAAGTCTCATTGACAAGAAAATTAGGCATTTTTATTCTAAGATAAACAACAATGCAGCTAATCTTGATAAACAAAGGCTATTACTTATATTTTCTGATGGTGCATAAAAAAATTGTACTATTTTCAATAAAAAATACCACTTATGCTTTCACACACACCCCAACTCCAACAAGTTATCAATGACACCAAGAACAGATTACCATCTTCACAACACCTCAGGTAGTGTACGATATTGCCTGCCCTGTGGCAAACTTCCAGGCCTCATACTTCAGTGAAACCAGAGCCTCTCTATCTACATGGCTGTCTCAACATATATATTTGTACAACAAAGCACTAACAGACCCAACTTGTAACTCAGTTTTCACCTAGCATTGCATCTCAGCCAGTGCATGACTGTGAACTGGTTGACCCTGTGGTTGTTGCAGAGAATCTCATGACTTAAAAAAAGGCAGAGGCTAACTTTATTTCTAGGCACAATCACACTATCAACAAAAAGACACATGCTACAATATATCCAAGAAATGCAATACATAAACTCGCATAAATTTGCATTACTAGTTTTGTTAGTTACAATATCATTATGACTATGAGAGATATGTCCCTTGAAAGCACTCAGCCACACTTGCATTATTGTTTTAATATATAAAGAATTTTAAAAAGGCAATTTTATGTGTTTATGCATCTTTAGCACAAATCATACTTATATAGGAAAAATGGTTGATAATCTGCAGTTTTTCTTATTGAAGTATATTTTTATTTACTTAAATAAAGTTTTTATTCCTTCCATTATTACAATTTTGTAGTTAGCCCATGTAAAGTACTGATGAAGATAGTTTTGCTTCTTATTCCATGATGAAATTAATGAATAAATTTCTTAAAATATATTCCATGCTTTTTAAAATTATGATTATTTTTAATGTTAAAACAATAATATTTGAACAAATTTATATGTAATTTTTTTAATCCAATAAAATAAAGTTCTTCCTTAAATGATTTCATGATTTTTTTCCTTATTACCTGCTTATCTTCTATTTATAGAAAATAATCATGATATCTGATTGTTTAATTACTGTCAGATGCCTGGTAATAACAAGTATTAATTATGCTGTCTATACTTTAAAAATAAATTATAACTAATATTTAAATAAATCATTTTTTATATAGCGCGATGTTTGTAAACTGTAATATTTAACACAGCATTACGCTGTTGCACATGCGCTTTGAAGAATTTAACTATAAATGAATGAATACTAACACTCAACCACATGAGACAAAAGTGTTTGGGTTCGAAAAGATAGATGCCATTCTATCTTTTCCAAAGACTTTATCATGTGGTTGAGTGTTAGTATTCATTCATTTATAGTTAAAATCTTCAAAGCGCATGTGCAACAGCGTAATGCTGTGTTAAATATTATAACTAATATTATAAATTAATATTATTTTTATTTTAATAATGCAAAACTTAAAATATATTTAAATAATATTTTTCTCATTGTTTAAACTTAAATTTTACCACTTACATTTGAAAATATACATTACTATTATAACTATTGATTTCTTATTTTTTTTTAATAAAATTGATATCATTAAAAAATAACATTTATTACTCATAATTAACAATTTAAACATTATACCAGGAAATGAACTTCATTTATTATTAAATGAATGTGTGTGTGCACACCTATTAACTCACATCTCATTTCTGATTTATTTTACCATTAATATAATGGGTTTTAAAATAATAAATAAATAGCAATTTTCAATTTGATTATTAACAATTATAAAAGTATTTATTTTTAATCATTATAACTAATGATTAAAAATACCTGACATGATTTTAACTATTAGTTACTTTTTTATTTTAATGTAAATAACACAATTTATATTTCAAGTTTATAACGAATAAATTATATCTATCTAAAGAAAATTAACCCAAATTTAACACTAAAAAAACAATATATTTTAAATTCTCTTATAAATTAAATAACAGGTTTTTACTATTCATTATATAAAATTTTAAATTTTTATTAAAATTGACCATTAAATACAACCACAATGATGTAGCAAATAGAAAGGTTACAATATATAGTATCATTTAGTACTGTAAAGGGTTGACTTATTTATTATAAAAAGGGAAAATAATTAATATATTTTCCAATTAATGATATATTAAATTACATCACATAACATACATTTATATTGCTTTTAAATTTTGTCATAATTTTTAATTTTAAGTTTTTCATGAAGTTTGGAATGTGTTGGCTCTCCTAAATTCTAAAAAACAAAAACATATATAAACACATTAATATTAATAATATAAAAAAATAAAAATGTATAAGATCAGTGAGACTTATTCTTTAGTAATATTTATATAAATTAAGGGTAAATATTGCCCTATTAAAAGGGTAAAAAGATTTACATAAGTCATTAATTAGTTAGAAGAACATTTCAAGAATTTTCCAGTGTTATATATTACATGTTAAAAATGATTAATATTTCCTTCATTTATAAATATCCAATATATAAAGACAATTTTTAGCTATTTAATACAAAATTTGAAATCATAAATTTAAAAAATTGAGTGATTTTATAAAAATAAATTGGTATTTCCCCCCATGATATTAACTAAACATTCAGCTATTACATAAAAATATTTAATATAATTATTATTTATATATTTTGTTATTTATTGTTGAGCTAAATTTTCAAGGTATTCAAATTATTTGTTGATAAAAATAATATGTTAAATTAGATAAACTAAAAATTTTTTTTATTTCCTGAATAATATTCACTTAAACTTATTCTAATATGTGAATTTATAATAAAGATTGTTTCTGATTGATGTTTATGCTCATATTTTATAAATTGTCAAGTATTAGTTATTCTTGCAATTATGAGCAATTACATAAAAAAACTGCTGCATTCACATATTTCACGTGGTAAAAAAATTTATTTTTTAACTTGTGCATAGAAAGAAGAGATGGTCAAAACAGGATTATAAATATCTCAGAAGTTAATTTGCAAAGAGATTATTATTGTAAGCATTATGTATATTGATATATAAGTAAAGATATTAGTAATAAAGTTCACATTTATCCATGTATTGCAGATAACTTGTCATATACATGGATCAAGTCTCCACAAAAGCATAATAGGCAATGTTTTGCTAATGTAGATAATTTATTAATCTCTTAAGTGTTTTTTTTCAAAACACAAATATGCATATTTAATCATTTTTGTCATGTTTTTTTATTATTGTATTTTAAAGAAAAAAATCCATTCTCTAATTTATCTGTCATTTTTTACAAATTCTGTATAAATTCAAAAATTAAAAATAAACTAGAAATAAAATATAAACTATAACTAATCAAAATCAAAGGCCAAATTTTGGCCTTTAAATTTAAAATAATAATAAACTAAAAATTATTCTTCAAAACTATTTATATTTCAAACAAATTTTATTAAAGCATAAGTTCAAATATCAAGAATATTCTTTGAAATGCTGAATTTAATTTTGAATTAAAACGTAAACAGCAAAAAATGTAAGTAAATTAATTGGCAATAGATATTTTTTGCTTAACATCAATAAATGTACAGTTGACTAATTTTTTTTTACTAAAAAAGTTAGTATTTTCAAATACAAAAAATTAATAACTTTACAAAACGTTATAAATAAACAGAATAAAAGCAAACTTAATATTCTGTTGTACTTTCACATTTGTACAGAATGAAGTTGTCTTTTTATTATCCTTTTTAGATCAGCATAGTTAATGACATTTAGGTATTTTATTTAGATTTAAAATTTTATCATTAATATCTAGTAACTTAATCAAAGCACTTTTTAATTAAAATTTGACAATCACCTGATTAAAATAGATTTCTGTCTTTGAGATGATTTTGCTTGTTTGCAACAGCAATAAAGATTTACATGAAAATAAATAACTGGTTAAAACTATGATAGATTTTGAAATATATGACTTATGGTCAACATGGGTAGGATGAGAAAGTTGGCACAAATGAGAGGTTTGAGTGTTCCAGCATCATATTTTCAATGAAATGAATGGTTGAAAAATTGTGGGATGGAGTGGATTGAAGCCTGTCCATTAAAGTATAAAGATTGGTTATCTTAATATAAGCTGAACATTGATTGTATAAATGTATGATGGTGATAATCTGGACCAACTGACAAATGCTGGTTTAGCACAAAATACATGTATTAGTAATTATTTATCTTTTCAATGTGTGTGTGATCAAGTGTGTCAGCAGTATGAGATAGTGTGGATAGTTAAGGGTCATGTGAAAATTTAAGTTCAAACCCCCTGTATATTACATATTAAGTGCAGGTATGGAAAAACCTGTACTGTAGAAAAAAATTATATATTAAAGAGATATTTAATTATTTTTGAAGCAGATTAGAGTATGCAATTAATATTCAACATTAATATTAAGTGTTAATCTGTGCCTAACAACTATATCATATCCATTTATACCTAGGTTCTTTATTTATTCTGTATGTAGGCTTTGAATTTGCATTTATAAAAAAAGTTTTATAGTACTTGATATAGTTAAGAACTATATTCTTTATATTGATGATTGTAAACAAGAAATTTTGATATTAAACTCAAAGAAAAATACTTATGCACTAAAGATTTATCATATAATAAAAATGCTTGTAAAACTGGATATTAAGAATTATTATCATAATATTTTCCAAATTTAATGTGTTTTGTTCATAAATCAATGCTTATTAAGATAAAATGAAAAAAACTGAGCCTACTCCACAATATCATTTAAGTTCTGTACAAATATAATGGTAATCATCTTAAAAAAACCTTAGCCAGGGTATTTGCATAATTAAAAACCAAATTACATTGTACATAAATGGTAACCTTTACATAAAATAAGTTCTTACCAATTATCAATCAGTTCCACCAGATATATGGCTCATTTTTCATATCATATATGTCATCATATCATGCCAACCAGAGGAGTAGATATCTTCAGATAGAGTGATCTATATATGTTAATTGTAATATTCTCCCGAATAAATTAATTCATAGTATTATTACCGGAAGCTTCCGTGTAAAAAATATAATCTAAATACCTGACGTTTCAGTAGAAGGTCAGCTATTTAGCTATTATATTTTTATTACATCTATATATTGATTATTTATTTAAAGTTTAATTATCAGTGTTTTTTATTCTCAAAATTTTTTTTAAGAAATTAAAAAAAGTTTTGGACAAAGATATAAATATTTATAAATTATTATTAAATGGATAGTTATAAATATTTATAAATAAAAAATTCATTTACTACTCAAACTTTTCAAGTTTTTATTGAAATTTTAAATATAATAAAATCTAACATTAATCTTACATAATGGTTAAATTTTAAGATAATAAATTTATAATAAACTTCTCCATAAAACTGTTAATTATTAAATTCATTTCGATATTTTTCTAATGGCAACACTGTTAATATTTTTTTTAAAAATCATAAAGTTGAAACTAAAAGATTAATTATCTTCAAATGTCTGAAAAGAATAATTCAAATTAAACTATTAAAAGTAATCATTTTAGTCGATTACATGTGGCGTTTTTAAAAAAATTATAATTAAAAGTTTTTTTGATTTATGCATTATTTTAATTACATTTAATAAAAGTTGAATTAAAAGTAAAACTCATCTATCAAACTGTTTAGATAAACAATAATTTTTTTTAATTATAGTTAATAATATATATATATATTGTTATAAATTATGATAAACATCCCAACTATATATCAATCATGGCTGCTAAAAAATATATTGTGATCATGAAACAAGACTCCCAGATAATTCATTCAACAATATCTACATAGTGTATGAGTAAAACGAGATTTATAATTAAAAGGATTTATTGGCGTTTTTACATGTCATAAGTATATAATAGTAGATATGTAAATAGTATGTATATACAAACACATGCATATTCGAATGCAATGTTGTGTTCAAATTTCAAAGCAATCGCTGAATAACTTTCAGAGATTTAAGATTTTGAACAAACGAACATTTATATTTTTAGATTCTTAAGAATTATTTAATAAAAATTACAATACAGCTTTTTATTGTCCAGACTTTAATTACTGTAAACCAGTTTTCCATAATATGTAAGACTTTCTTGCTGACTATGAAATAGATAAGACATCTATTTCAATATATATTGGTAAACAAATCTTTTAGCAGCAATATTATTTTTATGACTTTTAACATATTAATAATAGCATCAGCCTTTCAAAAATATATTAAAGAGTATACTTAGTAAAACTGTATTAGAAATGTGAATTTATTCCTATCACAGCTAGCACCTCATATAGTTACCATTATTTATCTTTATTTTTTACTTAAGTGCTTGAATTATAAACAAAAATAAATTCAATCTTCATCTGTTTAGCAATTAGATGTTGATACTATGAGACTTGAATACAGAGCTTCAAAACTTTTATCACTCCAAAATACATCACATAATATTAATGCACTTTGAATTACATTAAATAAATTCATCTTGCATATTATATTTTTACAAATAACTGCCATATTAAATGATAAAAATTGTTTTGCAATATACATGTATTTCAGATATAAATTTTCTAACTACATGAAAATATATAATAATGCAATATGTTAATATAGTAATAAATGTATCTAAGTTAAGATGTATAAAACATTTTATTATATATTTCATTGTTGAATGTTTTAAGAGTTTCAATGATATGGATATTGATTCTTCCTTAATTAATGTACTGCTGTGTTGGAATAGGTTACTTTAATGTAAGTGATTATAGTACTAATTATCATACTTTGTCACAAAGTTAGTTATTATCATAAAGCTAAGTGGTTCTTAAAATTATATGAATGTTAGCAGTACTCCAAGGTAACTGAAAAAAGAAAGAAATATCTGAAATACATTCATACTGCAGAAGCAATTTGTCATTTTTTATTTGGTATGATGAGTATTATATACCATAAAAGTTTGTGGATAATTGATAAATAATACAATAATATACTCCAAAAATGACAAGCCCAGCTTTTGGTGTAGAGCATCTTTATTAAAACTAGACCATAATTTATATACATTTATATCACCTTCTATTCATATTTATCTAATTTTATTTTTTTACTTTTTAAACTTAATAATATAAATAAAAAAATGTCAAAGGAGCCTTTGAAAATAGCACTTCAGGTTGAAGACTCAGACAAAAGCGTACTATACATAAATCATTAACTACAAAGCCATTTATATGAAGATTAGTGAGGTTATTGTTTTTTTTTCACTACAAAAATAAATAATCCATCTATTTACTAACTATTTGTGGATTAACTATCTAAAATAAAATCCTAAGCTTGTTTTTGATACCTGAAAATTATTAAATTTAAAGCCAGATCATTTATGCTAAAAAATTCTTTAAGAGGAAAAATATAAAATAATAATAATAATAATAATAATAATAATAATAATAATAATAATAATAATAATAATAATAATAATAATAATAATAATAATAATAATAATAATAATAATAATAATAATAATAATAATCAACCATTATCAATCCACTGTAGGATGAAGGTCTCTCCAAGTTCAATCCATCTTCTCTGATCTTTAGCTTCTCTTCTCCACATCACCACTGCACACTTTTTTATTTCATCCATCCATCTCACATGTTGTCTTTTACTGAGTCTTCTACAATCTCTTGGAATTTAGTTTAAGATTTCAATTGTCCATCTATTATCACCTCTTCTAGCAATATGGCCAGTCCAACTCCACTTCAGTCTTTTAATTTTTCAATGATGTCAGTATTACCTATTTATTCTGTTACCCATACATTGCATTTTCAATCTCTTGTTACCCCCAACATGCATCTTTCCATACTTCTTTGAGCAGTCTGAAGTCTCTTTATTGTTCTTCTATTAAGTGCCCAAGTCTTAGATTCATAAGATAGAACTGGTAAAACACATTTATTAAAAACCTTCCTTTTCAAACACATAGGCATATTTCCTTTTAGTATTAAGTTATTTCTACCAAAAGCACTCCAACCAAGTTTAATTTCTATGGTTAATTTCATCCATTATGTTTCCATCTGTAATAATAATCTGACAAAGATATTTGTAGCTATTAACTTCTTAACTCATCATAATCCATCTTTATTTTTAACACTTATCTTTTTAACACTTATCTTTAATCCTACTTTTCTACTTTTATCTGATAACTCCTGCAACATTTCCTGCAGATCTAAATCATTATTTGCAAAAACAACTACATCATCTGCAAATTCTAAATGACTTAAATAATCTCCATTTATTTTAACTACTTTAGCTTTCCATCTAAATCCACAAAATACTTCTTGCAGAACTGCTGTAAAAAGTTTTGGAGATATGGAGTCACCCTGCCCTACATCCTTGTCAATGTTAACTTTCCTAATATCATTATGTAATCTAATTATTGCTGTTGCATTTTTATAAATGTTCTTTAAAATATGGCAATATCCTGGATCTATACCTTAATGATACAATGCTTTAATCACTGAAAAAATGTTTATAGAATCAAATGCCATTTCACAATCTACAAATCCAAAGCATAATTGCAACTCATATTCATTTGTCCTTTTTATAACTTCTCTCAATACCTGGATATGATCTACTGCACTAAAACTGCTTTTAAATCCAGCTTGTTCTTTTGGTTGGTGGAAATCCAATGTTCTCTGTAGATGAGTTGTAATTATCTTAGTAAAAATTTTGTAAAAAAAATGATAAAAGGCTGATAGGTCTGTAATTTCTAATATTTTTTATCATCTTTTTTCAATATCAATATTAATACTGCATTCTTCCAATTATCAATTACATCTTTATCATTTAGACATTTGGTATATAACTTTGCTAAAAAAAATTATATTTCTTTATCTGCTTCTTTTAATATAACAATTTTAATTCCATCATTATCTGGAGATTTTTCTTTCTTTATAAATTTAATTGCATGTCTCACTTCTTCATTTAAAATTCTGGGCAATTCAGAAGATATAATAGATATAAGAGGTACTTGTTCTTTATTACTATATAATTCTTGATAGAAGTCTTCTACCCATTTCATAATGGCATCTCTCTTTTTAGTAATAATTCTATTTTTTTTATTGCAGATATAAATTTTTTACCAATACCAAAATATAATTATACACACTTGAGACTTTTATTTTTTTTTACAGCTTTTCTTGAAAGTTCACAGTTATATTTTCTTATAACATTTACAACTCTTTTCCACACCATTTTACAAAATTCAAAATATTCAATCCTTTTTAATGCATCAGTTTTGTATATCTTCATATTCCTTCTTTTCTTCAAAAATCCTCTAGTCTCAGTACAAATTTTATTGGTCAATTGCTGCATTTTTCTACCAGCTATCTTTGTTGCAGTTTTTAAAAGTGTATCAGTTATTTTCATATTAATTTCATTCAAATCTGAATCGTGTTCAAAATCTACTAATACTTGAAACCGATTTGTAAGTTCTAATTTAAATTCATTAGAATGTTTCTGAAGATTAAGAATATCAACTATAAATATTGTTTTTCTTAATAATTTTTGCCTCTCTAGTTTAGCATTAACATGTATCTTACATCTTACTAATTGATAATAACTTCCTGTGTTAAATTTGTTAAGAACATTACAATCTTGACATATGTATTTTCTGTTAGTCAAAATGTAATCCAATTCTGCTGTATAATCATTTGGATGCTTCCATATTCATTTCCTTTTAACATTTTTTTCAAAAAAAAAATTCATAATATAAAGTATTTCTTTTTCTGCAAACTCCACAAGTCTATGTCCTTTCTCATTTCTATTACCATAACCAAAATTACTTACAGCACTTTCATCTTTCATTTGTTTACCAATTCTAGCATTAAAGTCTCCCAAAACAATTTTAAAATGTTGTTTACTCTTATCAAAAGCCTTTATAAAAATCTTCTACTACTTCCTCACTATGAGAACTTCTTGGGGCATAAACCTGAATTATTTGCATTTGGTATCTGCTATTAAGTTGTATAACTAATCTTGGGACTCTGTCTGATATGCCATCAATCTCCAAAATATTGTTCTTCCACTTTTTCTTTATAATGAATCCTATTCCACTTATATTTCCATTACTTGTGTCTTTATAGTAGAGTACATGTCCACTCTTTAAATCAATTGTCTCTTCACCTTTTCTTCTAACTTTTAAAGTCCAATAATGTTCCATTCTTCTAATTCTTGCAATCTTCCTTCACTTGAAAGTTATCTGCAATTGTAAGTACCTAAATAAAAATTCATCATCAAATGGCAGTTTGGGTCACAATCAGTGGGTTATTAGCACCCTCAGCCTTCAGCCACAAACTGCTGCCTTGGTTGGTAGACTTTACAGCCTCCTGGGAATAAGGGCCATGATTTATTTTTGTATGTCATGATTATATATATATATATATTGTACCGAGGTACATCATGATCGAATATGTAGTATGATTTAAAAGTAGTAATATTTAATAAATCTCGCTTTTTAAAAATAAAATGGGAAAATTAAGTTAAAATAAAAGTTAAAATTTGAAAGAAAAGAAAATTAAAAACAAAAAAGTAGGGTAGGGGGGTTTATTGCTAAAGAAAAATAAATAAATACTTTTAAAGAGGGTAAGATTTTTTTTTATTTAAAAAAAAAATGATTAAATAAAAATGATCTAATATTATTTAAATATTAGTTCGTGATAAAAGGTAATAAAGAAAATTCGTTTTGTTTTATAATAAAATAATTATGTGTGTGCATGTGTGTAAAAGTTTTGAAGAAAATAAAATAGCAGCCCAATCAGAGCGAAGTAAAATTACAATAATTTCACCAGACAATAAATGCTGGGGATACAAAAACTTTGTCATTGTTTAAGATGGTTTAAAAATTTCAACATTCCATTTGTTTGTTGTTTTTTTTAAAAAAATATTTCAAAATATTTCTTGAAATTAAAGAATTGAAAATTATATAAGTTGTCATATCTACAAAATGATGCATTGTTAAATCTATTGTATTGTGGAACTAGCTGGAGCGTTTACTGCAATAACATCGGCAGATAGTTTGGAGGGCTAGCCATGTTCAAATAAAGTCAATAAAGTAGTAAAATGTCTATGCTGAAAAATGCATGAAGGTTATATAACATCACAAATTCAAGGAAGATTTACTGGAAGTAAGTGCTAGCCTGTCAGAGATAACATTTTATCCAAATTATATTGTGTTGTACGTACATCAATTCAGATTTTCAAATTCTAGGTAATTTTAAATTTTTATATTTTCTAATTCTTGATTTTCTTTAAAATAAAAAAAAACTGTGATGAATAAATAAATAAAACTTTAAACTTTACCAAGTAGTATCTGGAAAATACAAATGATATCAGCCTTTGTGTTTAACTTTAATCAAAGAATTTAAGTGTAAGTGTGTGAATTTTAATTCAATATATTATGTATATTTCTAATTCTTTTTAATGTATTAAAACATTTATGTTAATGAAATAACACGCGTGATTGAATTAAAAACAAAACGACTGTTTAAAAAAAAAAAAGATTTAAACTGTCGTTTAAATATTTATATTTATATTTCAATACCCACATTTATGATGAAATAATATTTTAATAAAGTGGGAAGGGAAAATACTTAATTATTATTAAGAAATGGTTGAGTTAAAATTGAAAAAATAAGGAAATTTTTCTTTAAAAAAATAAGGATTTGTTTTTTTAAGGACGCCAAAGTTTAGCGTACGGTAAATCATCATTATTATTTAAAATACAATTTTTAGATTGGGCAGAGATTTCTTTTCTTTTAAGGCAGTTGCAATTCGATGAGCTAGCTGGTGTCTCAGGTACTGGATTCATTGCTGATCAGGTAAACATGTTAATTACTATGTGATTAACTGGCACCTAAAGGTTTACCTTAAAATAAATAAAGTGTTTATTTGGTCAGTATTTGTCTAGTTGCCAAGTGTTTATATTATTGGTAGCTTGCTGCCAATGATATTTTGCGCTCTACCTGAGGACCAAGCACCTTTAAAGATTGGGTGGTTCAGTAAGGAAGGAAGAGTATTTTAGATTATTATTTGTCATCATTAATTAAATAAAAGGTGGGTGGTTCATTTGGCAATCAACGTGGCCCTAAACTAGTCATTTCAAATGGTAGGACCAACCTAAACTGTAGTTGTATGTAAACTAGACATTTCAAGTAGTAGGACCAATGTAAGCTGTAGTGGGACGTTCATTTGGCGCATTAACATGGACAAAAACTAGTCGTTTTAAATGGTAGGACCAACATAAGCTGTAGTTGGACATTCATTTGGCACATCAATGTGGCCTGAAACTAGTCATTTCAAATGGTAGGATAAAAATAAGCTGTAGTTGGATGTTTTTAGATGGTATGGTTAAAGTTAGCCATTAATAATATAGGTAACAGTTAGTGAGAAAGAAGTTAGAAAGCATGATAGTAGTGTTTTTTTTTAGAACGGTCAGATTAGCATAGCTAATAAAAGTGATTTGTATATGACATTATATAACATGGAAGCATAATCCTTAAGAAAGAAAAAAAATAAGGGGACACTCCAGACGAATGAGGATAGATTAACAGGAGGCGTAAAAGTAGAACTAAAAGGGTTAAGGTTGGTTGTACATACATTGTAAAATAGAAAAAAAAATTTAAATAAAGCAAGATAGATCAGTGACAAAATGGAAGAAAGCAGAAGTGATGGAGTGGAAATGCTAGAATTAAGCCCAATATTATTTATAAACCCACAAATAGTAGAGGAAAGTGCATTTCAAATGTTAATGAATATGATGAAGGAAATGTGCAAAGACATCAACCAAAATCATCAAATAATGAAGCAGGAAGTTAGCAAGCTTAGGGTAGAGATGAAGGAAATGAGACAGGAATTAATGAGAAGAATTGACATAAACCAGGAAGTGGTAGAAGTAATGAGAAAAAATGTAGATGAAAAAAAGTCTGAGATTTTAGAATTAAAAGAAAACATGGGAGAAGTAAGGGAGGAGTTAAACAATAAGGAAGTGAACCAGTTAGCAGTGAGAGTAGTGCAAGTAGAAGAGATATGTCAGGAATTAGTAAATAGCCAGAGAATGGTGTAACAGGAAATAGTGAAATGAAAGACAGAACACAAAGAAAAGTAATGACAAGGAATTAGGAAATTTTGAGAAAATGATAGTAAGGAGGATATAATGGCTGAAGTGAAGAAGATATGTAGTAGTGTAATGGAAAATATAGGGCAGAAAATAAAACAGATAGAACATAAATGTGAGAATTTCAGTTTTGATGATAGGCAAGGTGAACGGACTAATAGATTTATGGAAAAACAAATCACCATTTCAGTATTTAAAGTGGAAGTAGGAGAAAACCCATTGAAACATTTAGAGAGCTTGGGTAATTTGTCACATTTTAAAAATTTTCTAGAAGAGGATAAAGTTGTGGTGGCAAGTAGTTACCTCCAAGAGACAGCATATGATTAGTGGCATACCTTAGGCAATAAACCGCAGACATTTGGAGAATATAGATGTTTGATTCTAAGGGTGTTTTGGAACAAAGCCAGACAAGATGGAATCTTGTTCAAAATATCCTAGGAGATATTCCAATGCTTGGGGAGAAAGACATGTGCAATTCTTTTACTGACAAGTAACTAAAGGCATTAACAGCATTTCCTATGTCAGAGGATGAGATGATTAGAATATTATGAAATAATATGCCACCAAATATACAACAGTTAATGTTAAGCAAAGATGGAGGGTCAGTAGAAGAAATGGTGGAATTTTTAATGCAGGTGGATTACGGCAACTTACCCCGGAAGCCTCCAGATTGATACAAAAGATGGGATGGGCAGAACAACTCATTTGGAAGAAAGAAAGAGCCACCTGATCAAGCATAAATAAAAAATATAGTGGGATGGAAATTATAATAAATACTATGGTTACATGGGAATAGAAAAAAAGAATTTCATTTAAGTAAAGCAATGGGTTTTGTATAATATTTATAAATTTAGACTTTAAAACTAAAATGCTCAGAATGATATTTTAGTTTCAGGGGAGGGATGGAGATAATGTACCGAGGTACATTGTGATCGAATATGTAGTATGATTTAAAAGTAATAATATTTAATAAATGTTGCTTTTTAAAAATAAAATAGGAAAATTAAGTTAAATAAAAGTTAAAAGTTGAAGGGAAAGAAAATTAAAAAACAAAATAGTAGGGAAGGGGGGGGGGGTTATTGCTAAAGAAAAATAAATAATAAACACTTTTAAAGAGGGTAAGATTTTTTTTTATTTTAAAAAAAAAAAAAGATTAAATAAAAATGATCTAATATTATTTAAATATTAGTTCGTGATAAAAGGTAATAAAGAAAATTCATTTTGTTTTATAATAAAATAATTAAATGTGTGCATGTGTGTAAAAGTTTTGAAGAAAGTAAATAGAAGCCCAATCAGAGTGAAGTAAAAGGACAATAATTTCATGAGACAATAAATACTGGGGATACAAAAACTTTGTCATTGTTTAAGATGGTTTAAAATTTTCAACATTCCATTTGTTTTGTTTTTTTTAAATATTTCAAAATATTTCTTGAAATTAAAGAATCAAAAATTATATAAGTTATCATATCTACAAAATGATCCATTGTTAAATCTACCGTATTGTGAAACTAGCTGGAGCCTTCACTGCGATAACATCGGCAGATAGTTCGGAGGGCAAGCCATGTTCTAATAAAGCCAATAAAGTAGTAGAATGTCTATGGTGAAAAATCCATGAAGGTTATATAACATCACAAATTCAAGGAAGATTTACTGGAAGTTAGTGCTAACCAGTCAGAGATAACATTTTATCAAAATTATATTGTATTGTACATACATCAATTCAGATTTTCAAATCCTAGGTAATTTTAAATTTTCATATATTTTAATTCTTGATTTTCTTTAAAATAAAAAAAAACTGTGATGAATAAATAAATAAAACTTTAAACTTTACCAAGTAATATCTGGAAAATACAAATGATATCGGCCTTTGTGTTTAACTTTAATCAAAGACTTTAAGTGTATGTGTGTGAATTTTAATTCAATATATTATGTATATTTCTAATTATTTATAATGTATTAAAACATTTGTTAATGAAATAACGTGCTTGATTGAATTATAAAACAAAACGACTGTTTTAAGAAAAAAACGATCTAAACTGTCATTTAAATATTTATATTTATATTTGAATACACACATTTATGATGAAATAATATTTTAATAAAGTAGGAAGGGAAAATACTTAATTATTATTAAGAAATGGTTGAGTTAAAATTAAAATAAGGAAAATTTTCTTTAAAAAATAAGGATTTGTTTTTTTAAGGGTGCCAAAGTCTAACGTACAGTAAATCATCATTATTATTTAAAATAGAATTTTTAGATTGGACGGAGATTTTTTTTTTTTAAGGCAGTTGCAATTCGATGAACTAGCTGGGGTCTTAGGTACTGGATTCATTGCTGATGAGGTAAACATGTTAATTACTATGTGATTAACTGGTGCCTAAAGGTTTACCTTAAAATAAATAAAGTGTTTATTTGGTTTGTCTAGTAGCTGAGTGTTTATATTATTGGTATCTTGCTGCCAGTGATATTTTGCACTCTACCTGAGGACCTAGCACCTTCAAAGATTGGGTGGTTCAGTAAGGAAGGAAGAGTATTTTAGATTTCTATTTGTCATTATTAGTTAAATAAAAGAAGGTGGGTGGTGACTTGAAGACAACCGTTTCAATATATATATATATATTGGAAAAATATTTATCATTTACACATACATTCATTCAGCCCCTATCAGGTAACTGAGAAGAAAGTCAATGGTGTTTCTTGATCTTAAACTCAAAGCTAAAAAGCCACTAAACTCACCATGCTGGCTAATACATGTTGGTGAGCAGCCCATCCATGTTCATATGCTATATGAATAATCACATAGTAATAACAGCTGCAACGACAAGGATGTATGGAGTGGACATTAGGAATTTGCCCAGCTCGGGTACATCACCAAATTATTAATATATGATAAGGTATAAAATATACTAATTATTTCATTCATAATTAATGGAGTTGCAACACCTGATTCAGATTCATCCATGTTAATTGTGCTTATCTGCATCAGAAATAGAACTTAACAATCTGACTTATGTAGTTGTGATTAATTGCAATGCACAGATTATACAAATTATCTTCAACCAACGCTTTCATTAAGCTTACCGTACCTGGTTGGAACTGTTTGTTAAAAGTCAACTTTATAAGATATATATAGAGAGATTAATTAAAAACATTTTTAAGTTTTTAATTTGTCTGCATTTTATCCACTAGAAATAAGATTTGGTCTTAGAAGTTTTTAAACATTAAATATAAAAATAAGCAACAATATAATATAAATTACAATTAAATTACTTGCTTTTTAACGGCTATTTGATCGTACGCGTGCAACCTATCATCTTCTTTGCTTTCTATATATATATATACTAATAGTTATAATGCACTGGACAGTCTTTATAAAATATTAAAAAATATTAATTTTGTAATTTATTTTTTATTAAAAAACAAAGTTTGTTGTACAATTATTATTTTTTTCTTGTTAGAAAGAAAAAAGATTTAATATATCATTCTTAAACTAAAGATTATTTTTGACATTTCAAGAAGCCGGCACTTATTTTACATTAAACATGATCGAAAACTAATCAGAAATTGGTAAAACTTTTTTTTTGAAACAGAATTAATGACTAAGGATTATTTATTTATTTTTAAAAATAAGAAACTTATTTTCCTTTTATTGACATGTTTACTAAATTCCATTGATGCTCATATATTGTTATCAATACTAAGTTTTAAATTATGAAATATATATATATATATTAAACACGTGCAAACAATAATGTCATACGATTTATCATCATCAACCATTATCAATCCACTGCAAGATGAAGGTCTCTCCAAGTTCAATTCATCTTCTCCAATCTCTAGCATCTCTTCTTCATACTACCCTGCACACTTTCTTATTTCATTCATCCATCTCACTTATGGTCTCTTTCTGGATCTTTCACAATCTCTTGGAATCTAGTTCAAAATTTCAATTGTCCGTCTATTATCATCTCTTCTAGCAATATGTCTAGCCCAACTCCATTTCAATCTTTTAATTCTTTCAACAATGTTAGTATACCTGTTTGTTTTCTTACCCATATATAGTGTTTTTGATCTCTTCTTGTTATTCCTAACATGCATGTCTCCATACTTTATTGAGTGATCTAAAGTCTCTGTATTGCTCTTCTAATAAGTGTCCAAGTTTCAAATCCATAAGTAAGAACTGGAAAAACATATTTATTGAAAAATTTTCTTTTCAAACAGGCATATTTCCTTTTACTATTTAGTTACTTCTACCAAAAGCACTCCAACCAAGTTTAATTTTATGATTAATTTACCATTATATATCTAGAAAGTTTAAATTTTCACTTTTATAATAACAAATTTAATTCTCATTGTCACTATTGTACTATTACAAAAAAATAGGTATCTTTTTTGTGTGTGAACATATGTGATGTGGGGGTGGGTATATATATATATATATATATATATATATATATATATATATATATATATATATATATAATACAAAACCATAAAATGATACAGTACTAGATAAAAATCCCAATTTTTGGATTTAAGTGTTGAGAAGGTTAATAATGTTTTATTTTGTAATCATTTTATAAAACCTAAGAATTTGAGAAATATGATTAGGTCTGATAGTTATCAGCATTTTAGGCATAAAAAAATATCTTTAATGAGTTTTTGTTGTAGTAATAGAAGGCTTAATAACTTTAGTAATAATGCTGATATCCAAAAGGGTCAATTTCCTGCTGATTATGTAGAATTAGATTATAATCATGAATTTATTAGAAATATTGTTTTTAATATTTTTTATAGTCATGACAGTAATAGGAAAAAAAATTTTTTTAGTAAGGATAAAGAGTTTATGTCTTTACCATTAAGTCATCAAATTATAATTTGGTTTATAAGAATAATCATTTGTTAGGAGGAATGAAGGTTGCATGGAAGAAAGGTTCTGATTTTAATTCTTTACTGAATAGTTCAAAACAATCGATTGATAGTAAATCTATTCGAGATTATTTATAAGATTCCTTGCAGTTGTAATAAGATCTATATAGGTCAGAGTAAATTTAGTCTTAATGAAAGGATTAAAGTTCATATAAGTAGTGTTAAACATAGGTATCATAACTTAGTTTTATATATTCATGAATTGAATACAGGTCATAAAATGTTGTCTGACAATGCAATGGTTATTTTTTTATAAAAAGAATGAATTAAAGAGAAGAGTAAAGGAAATCTTAATGATAAAAGTTTTTGAATCTGAGGTTATCAATCTTATAAAGACATCTTTTGATATAAAGGGAAGTTGGTTTTTGAAATGAATTATGAGAAGTTTTGTTTGTTTTGTCTATATATGTTGTTTCTTTAATTTGATTTTCACTTGAGAAGGTCTATTTGCTTAGGAGATGAAACCATGGTCATGTAAGGATTTTGGTAAAATTTGGATTTTTATCTAGTATTGTATTGTTTTATGGTTTTGTATTTTTTTATTTATTACTAGTATAATGTTAGGCAGTTTTGAATATATATATATTAAATGCAAAAGTATACTACCCATTATAAAAAATATTGTATATAATATGTAAATAATTTAATGGTAAAAGACGTAATTGAAAGCGCTACTAAAGAATTTCCATTATAATATTTCTTTTACCATTAAATTATATATATGTATATATATATAATAAATGTAAATATATATATATATATATATATATATATATATAAATTTTACATTTATGAAACTAATAATATACTGTCATTATTAATATTTATTAAAAATCTACTTGAATAATGCATATAATATAGTCATCAACAATTACAATAAGAACATAGCAGTCATCAACAATTACTATAAGAACATAGCCTTTTCTCATTACAATTTATATGTAATAAAAATATGTTGCATATATCATTAAGAAATTAACATGTTATGATGTGACTGATAATAAAGATGGTCTTCTAAAATAAAAGTAATCTAAATAATCCTAATGAGAGCAATGAGTAAAATATTTTATTTATCTAACTAATTTCTGTTAGTAAATAGAATGTATATGTGTCTATTATGAAATAAATAATTTAATAAAAATAACAAATTATAATGGGGATAATATATTTATAAAACTATAACAAATCACAGAAGTACTTTCTGTTATCATCTTAACCTTCTTCAATCAAAAACCATTTAAATTCAAATTTAAATGATTTTCAGTTGAAAAAGATTACGAAATTAAATGAAAGTATTTATGGGGTTTGTTATAGCTTTTGTAAAAACATGACCATTATAATTTGTCATTTATATTGTATTCCTATATATAAGTAGGTTGCTTGCTTTCATGAAAAAATTTATGGTCTTATTAACAAATAATATTTCAATCTTGATATAGTAAAAAATGTGTTTGAAAAATAGTTAATGAAAACAAATAAAACTAGTAAAACATATAAATTTAGTTCAGAGAATTTGTAATTTATATATTTTAATCTTTTGAGTGTGTTATTCTAGTACACATTCATAAGATTTGTCTTTCATATTATTTTTTCAGTTATATTTTAACTAAAAAAACTGTACTTGGTATTAAAGTAATATATTTAAATAATAAAAATTATTTTACAAATAAAAAATTAAATTTCACAAATAAAAAATAGTAATAATGTTATCAAAACAAAGATTTTTATATAAACTTTCCATCTAATAAAATGTATTTAATATAAAAAAAAATTCTTAATTAAATTTTTGTTTTTTGTATTATTTTATGACAATAATCTTAAAAATATTTAAAATAAATTTTGCAATTAAATAAAAATTAAAAAAGTGTAATAATATTATTTGATATAATAAATTTATTTTCTGACAATACACAAAGTTTCAGTAAACTATTTGCCTTTGAAAAATTAAGTATATTTGAACGAAATATAAAGGTAAATATCTCACACTTATTAATAAATAAATGTTTAATAATTTTACAAAAAAAAAATCAAAAATTCATTTCTGTCAACATTGAGGTAAAAAAAGGTCTATAATGTGTAAACCAGAAGTGTGTTTTTTCTTAAGTAAAAAATTATATTTCTTTTTAATTGATTAATTATAAATGTAAATTGACATTTAGAAACAATAGACACAACTAAAACCTTAATTTGTTAAGTGATTTTCAATTATAAATATCACTAAAGCATTACATTTTTATTGGATGCTTTAAATTAAAGTTATCAAAATGGTTTCTGGCTCATGATACTACCCTTTGCATTTGCAATGTCAACATATATTTCATTGATCTTAGATCTTAAAATTAAAGCTATAATTTAAAAATTTATTTGTAATAGTAGCTGTGATATCATATAATTAGCTATTTTCAGATTTAAAAATTTTAATATTTACTTAATAAATAACTCTCAAAAATATAAATAGATGCACACTAAATACATATATACTAACCCTTGTGTGGGTCACTTCATTATTGGCCAAGTGAGATAAAACTCTGAAAGTTTTAATTGGTCAATTGACAAACTCTTTGATAGAAATATTTTCATCTTTTAATATATATTAATTTTAGTTTCATTTTCAAAAAGTATATTAATTATTTGTAATGTTAGGAAAGTAAACGAATGTTTTTGCAAAAATATATTTTTATTTGTATTTTATAGAAATATTCAAAAGCGGAAAATCAAAGAAAACATTATGAGCAAATTACAAGCAATGCAAACATCATTTATATCCCTCCCAAATTTATTAAAAACATTACGAATTTTTTAAGAATTTTTTAATAAAATCTTAGCGTTTTTTTAAAAATGATTATATTTTCAGTATATTTTAACCAAAATACATTATAATATGTAGATAAATGCCAGAAAAATATTCTAAAACATTAATCTTTGTTTGAAAATTAAATAAACAGCTTGGGGCAATCTAAACTCTTGACAGGATGTCAAAATTATTGCTATCGCTGGCTTCTTTTTTAATTTACAATCATGTAAAGTATACAATTTTTTAGTAAAACCTTACTACTTTTATAAAATAACTATATTTTCAGCAGATAATCTATAATATGTACAAAAAATAATTTAAAAAACATTCTAAAACATATATTTTCATTCTCATTGGGGAAAAAATATTTATCAGAATCATCAGCCAATAAGCATCAAGAATGGATGGCCCAACCAATCAGCATTTACCTTCTTCTTTTGTTTAACTTAAAACCCTCCTAGTATTGATTTTTTTACTTGTAAAATAATTCAAGAGAGGGTAGCATCTTACGGGACTTTTTCTAAACTTTCCAATGAGTATAAATACATCACCATAGCTCAAAAAATGCCCAATTTAGAGTGATCCAAAGCTTTGATGCAACAATGCATTGAACTCCACACAAGGGCTAATCAAGTTTACATTATAAATGCATGAAATAATTACTCATAAATCCTTCAATAAATATATGAATAATTTTTCCATTTAGTTATGTATATTAAATTTATTTAATTTTTATATATATTTATGTAACTGTTTCCATAGAGAATTATCAATGTCCATTTTGGTGCCATAGTGTGATGAGATTTAAAATGTCTTTTCAGATGAAATAAGAAGTTGGTGTGCATAAGCTATATATGACCAAAAACTAATTTAGCAAAGTTAAATATTTATTCCCATAAAAAACATTAAATATCATCAATAAGTCTTAAGTTTTCTTTGAGAAGTTGTTATATTTATTATTATAAAAAGATGCATTTGTAGTTGTGAAAGATCATAAAATTTAGTCTCATGAATTGGAAAATTAATTTGACAGTACATGTTAATACTTTATAACTCATATTGGTTTTTATTATAAAGGCAGTGAAACTATAAGATTTAAATTAATATGTTTGATTTTTCCAAGACATTTTACATCTCTATGATTTTTCTTTTATTCTAACATCTAATCTTTAACAATATCATACTTCTCCTAATGCACTTTTCAGAGCTTTCTTTAACTTTTTATAATAGTTTTGGCTGTGTAGAAATATTTTTAGATCTAAATTAATTGTGCTACTTTGTATCTTTACATATATAGACTATAATTTTATTATATCATTTTAAAAATATTTTTATAGATATTATATATATACATATTCTATTTTCATAAGAATAAAATGAAAGAAAATTAATTGTTACTTTGTAAAATGAAAAGTTATAGTATTAAAAGATGTTAAAAATATAAAGCATTTTGTAATTTGTTTTAAAAATTTTAAATGTCATAGAAGATAAAAACAATTTGAATTGAAATAGCATATATGTTAAAATAATAAATCCTTTAATAATAGTATAATAAATTATAATATATGTAAATATGTATGCATAATGTTCATATATAAAATGTATAAGTTTGCAAATATTAGGCAGCAGAAAGGAATTTGCTATTAAATAAAAGGAGATCCTTTGATTCCTCTTGAAGGCCTTAAAGGAACCAAGCATAACAAATTCCTAATGTGCATTCCATATGTTTTTGCCATTGTAACTATTATTAGTATGTGATTATTCATATAGTATATGATCATGGATGAGCTTCTCACCCACATGAATTAGCCAGCATGGTGAATTTGTCAGCTTTTTATCTTTGAGGTTAAGATCAAAAAATACCATCGACTCTCTTCTCAGTTACCTGATAGCTCTTAACTGAAATCAATTGAGTTTTCTTGAAGACAAAATGAATGTTTGTGTAAATTCATGTTTTAAATAAATATTTACTATCAAGACAGTTCAAAATAAATCATGGCCTTTATTTTTTGAAGTCTGTAAAAGTCACCAGCCAATGCAGTGGTTGGCAGCCAAAGGTTAAAGCTGTGAAAAATCTCCTGGTTGTGGACCTGCTATTTGATGATGACATTTTATTTAGATACTTGCAACTTCAGAACACTTTCAAGTAAAGAAAGATTGGAAAAATATCTGTCTCATGTTAGATGAGACATTATTGGACTTTGTGAAGTTAGAAAAGAAAAGATGAAGAGATAATTGTTTTAAAAATTGGACATATACTGTACTATAAAATACAAATGGAGTAAGTAAAATTCATTATAAATAAAGTGGACGAACAATATTTTCAAGATTAATGGTGTATCAGACAATGTGGCAAAATTAGTTATTCAACTTAATACCAGATATTGAATGCAAATAATTCAGGTTTATGCTGAACAAGTTCTCATAGTGATAAAGTAATATAGGATTTTTTATAAGAATGTACATAAAACATTTGATCAAACAAAAGAACTTTTTAAAATTGTCATGGTAAAATTTAATTCTAGAATTGGTAAACAATTGAAAGATGAAAAGGTTGTGGTCATAAACTTGTGGAGTTTGCAGAAAAAGAAAAACTGTATAGTATGAATTCTTGTTTGAGAGAAATAGTAAATAAAAATGGGCATAGAAGCATTCATGGTACAGCAGTACTGAATTACATTTTTATTAACAGAAAACATATATTTCAAGATTATAATGTTCTCAATAAATTCAACACAAAAATTGATCTTCGATTAGTGCAAAGTAAGATACATGTTGATGCAAAACTAAAGAAGCAACAATTATTAAGAAAATCAATATTTACAGCTGATGTTCCTAATCTTCATAAATATTCCAATGAATTTAAATTAAAACTTGCAAATTGTTTTCAAATATTAACATATTTTTAACATGATTTAAATTTGAATGAGGATAATTAATACACTTTAAAAACTGCAGAAATGATAGCTGGTACAAAAAACCAACAATTGGCCTGTAAAATTTCTACAGAGATGACAATTTATGAAGAAAAATAATACAAAAATATATTAAAATGATGCATTAAGAAGACTTTAATATCTCAAATTATGTAAAATGATACAGAAAAAGATTGATAATGATATATGAAAGTGGAATTGTGAACTAGCAAGAATGCTATATAAAAGAATAAAAGTCTCAAAAATATAAAACAACATCTTGATATTGGTAGAAATTTTTTTTCTGCAAAAGAAAAAATTAGAACAATTGTTAAAAAGTAAGATGACATCATGAAATGTGTAGAACCATTCTATCAAGAATTATATTAAACTAATATGTGAAATATAATATATCTTTACAGTTTAAAATTAATTCAAAATCTTTTAGAAAAAATTCAAAATATTTATTAAATCCTTCCATATTTTGAATTCCAAATCCTAATGAATGGGTGAAACAAATTTTAATTCTTCTAATAGAGTAAATAGTAATGAAATTTGAGCTTTAAAATACAATCCAATAATAGTGAGTTTAAAATCTTCCAAAATCAACCTAAGTTGTTTTATTTCCTAGGTTGAGATAAAATAAATAACCTTTTGAATTCACTAATAGTGAGTTAAAATTATTCCAGAGAATCACAATAAGTTGTTAAAAAATAAATTTTAATAATAGGTATTCAATTTTCCAGATAAAAATAAAATTCAATAGTTAAAATTCATTTTAAACAATAATTGACCAATAAATAGGTATTTATTCAGAAAACTCTAGGCTGCTACAGTAATTATAACATCAAGCAAATATTTGAAGAATTGATACATGAGTAACATGGTTTAAACCAAAGTAGCACTCTCAAATTAGTTGTCAAATTTCATATTTACATCTAAGTTTTAAATTTCATTCCATTTAAAGTGCATTACAAGATGATGAACATGGTTAGATATTTAGTTTACCATTAAGAACAGTTTCAATGTACATTTGCCATTAAGGCAAATATTTATCTGATTATATACTCCATTATCATTGTACTGCTGTATACATATGAAGCAAGTGATCTTTGGAAGTTTAAAGAATTTGTAATATCAAATTTGTAATGAAATTATTTTAAAAATAATTTTAAAATATTTTAAATATCCTAATACATATTATTATTTTACAAACAAATATTTATATTCTAAATATTAAATTAAATGATTTTACTTCATTAAATTTTTTAGTTCTCATTATAATTAATCTTTTATTACCAATAATAATAAATTTATCGAAGTGTTCTGTGATTGTACTCTTTTACATTTAAAATACATTCAAGAATTATAAATATTCATGCATGCACTCACATATATTTAAATATTATATTAAAACTTTCTTTGTTAAGTGTCATTTTAATATTACACATACATCAATAAAGTCATTCCTATACTAACACTATTTTTAAATAATTTATTCTTGTCATTATTAGTATTATACCATTTTTATTCTATGTATTGTTCTTTTCAAATTAATTTTATATGTGTAAATGTTTTTTTATAATTAAATATAAACTGTAGTAGATATATATATTCCAAAACAGTATTTTAAAAATATATATGAGAGGACATCTTGGATCAGTTTAATAATTTTCCTCATAAGATAATATTGTTAATAATATTAATACATTTTTAATATTGTTATTCACACCAATGATAATAGTGATATTAATAATAAATAATAGTTGCAATATTGTTTAAAACAATAAAAAAATTCAAATTATGATTATTGTTGCAAATTCATATATGAAATGAGTATAGTTTAATATCTATGTAATGAAGAGAATAAACCACGCTTCATCAATCTATGAATAAATAACACATTATACATTAGTAAAAGATCAAGAAAAGAATGAATTCATAAGATTTAAATATTTTTAAATGTATTCTTGCTAATATTGGAAAAAAATTCAGAGTAAATTTGATATATTATGCAGAGACTTCAATAAATATTAAACTAATAATAATAAACTATATAAAAATAAAGAAAATATCCTATGTTTAATAATCTTGTTTTAACAATCAAATGGAAGTTAATAATTGTAAACATAAAATTATTATACTTTAATGTATGTGTAATCAAATATCATAAACATTTAAAAATAAGTTAAATCTATTTTATTCTTGATTTTCTATTAACATATTAAAGTGATATTAATTTATAACTTGAGAAAGAGTGGTTTACTTTTTCTAATTACAAATACATTAAGGTATGCTAATTTTATGTTTACAATAATTAACTTTTGTTTACTGATTTATGGTAAAAACTGTAATAATTGCAAGATTGGACATTACAATGGTTATGTAATCAGTATATGCTAGTTGTTTTATACCTTTCTATAACCCTATATTAGTAGTGTCCAGTTTTGTTTTATGCATTTAAATTTATTAATTAAAAAAAAAACTGAAGATATAAGCATTATATGAATCTTTCATGCAAGAACAATAGCCTAGTTTATATAACAATATCAAGTGGGAGATGGCCCTAGATGTCAATAGAAATAATAATTTCTGATTGGCAGTGTGTTTTAATTTTATGATAAATAACCAAATAATTTAATATAAAGGAAAATTATAATTTTTAATCATTTGTTTACAAATTAAAGATTATTATGTAATATTTTTGTAAAAAACTTATTTTAAAGCAAAAACTTATGTCACTAATAAGAGATATTTAAAAAAAAAAAAAAACAACTTACTTTTAGAATGACAATTCTTAAAAAGTTTGTTACAGCAAGGCAGAAGCAGTTTCCGGTGAATAAATAAAATTATCTTTGTTAAAACAGTAAAAAAATATTTCTTAAAATTTTAGTAACAATAAATAATATATTAAATTCACATTTTATTTTATGATAACTAATCCTAAAAATATCCTTCTTTTAATAATATAAAATTCAAATATCTAATATTTTATTCTATTAACTTTTTGAAAAGATAAATTACATTCAGTAAAGTTAAGCATTATTGTTATAGATAAAAACTCAATTTAGAAATTTATTTTCATATTGTGCAAATATCAAACATTATTAACTTTTAAAATGTTTTGACATGAATTAAGATCATCAATATATGATATAAAAAGTGATTCAATTATAAAAAAATAAAATGTTCAAATATTGAGGAATATTAATGAAAGATTCATTATATCTCATTCAAACTAGAAAGATGGAGTTTGTCACTAAATCAAGTTAAAACAATAATATTAAAAATGAGATTCTGTTTCCATCTTTGTATATTTGATTATTATTTTAATAATTATTAATGCTATATTTTTGTCTGGATATTATATTAAATTCATTCAAAATTTCCACCAACATTGGCAAGGATAAGCTTATAAATATCAAAAGTTTAAAGAATAAATTAGTCCATTTTATTTTGGTCTTGAGCTAACATACATAATGTAATATATAAATAGTCTGAATAAGAGAGATTTATTCTTTAACTGAGTATTATATACATTGAATTAAATATTTCCATGGATTATTATTATAATAAAAAATGGAAATAAGGAGATTATACATGTAAACAGAGATATTTTTTGCCTTTTGATATTGCCAGGAAACTATCAATTGCTAATCCCCCTGAAGATAAACAAGTTTTTTTATTAACCTATAACAGCATTTTGTTGGGATTTTTGCTGAAGTAGAGAATGTACTTTTTTATTTCAAACCCAAATTGTTACATAAATTTAAATCCAGTATGCTATTTTATAGGTGTGAAAATATGAAAGAATAGCATCGTTCTTGACATTCTGTAAATAATATTTTTAACTTGCCCCAATAGTTGTATATGTATGTTGAATTGAATGGTTTGTCTATGAGGCAACAGTGGATACACAAACTCCCACTAGATCAGACTTCTGGATTAATGCTTTGAATCTGATGTAGCATTTGATCTATGTTATACTCAAAGGTCATTATATATTCAACCTATAAATATGAAATTTACTTGAGAGATTTTTCTAATTTTGTTTTTATATTACCTTCAGCAACTTGTAAGTATATTTTAAAAGGTAATTAGGTCAAAAAAATGAAACCTTTTTCCATATCTAATTATATTCAAATTATTCCCTGATTCTTTATAGCACCACCATTAAAAAAATAGTAATGCTAATAATAATAAAATTAATATTTATTAAGAATTAAATCAAATAGCACATTTTACATGTTCATAACTCAAGAGGTAATTTAAATATGTTTCTTTGTATATAAAATAAACTAACAAATGTAATGAGCGTTTGTAATACACTCTATCAAACTATAAAAAAATCCCAAATATCTTATTTAATTCTAAAAATATTTTTTACTACAGACTACTTGTGGCTATCTTGCTTTAGAAACTTCATATCTAGAATTCAAATAAATTTCATCTTTATAAACTTGTCTATTCTATATAATAAGAATATTTCTTATTAACTTATTATTCATCTATAGTACTGTTATTTGAGTGTTTCACATAAACATAAAAGTATATATTACCGGGTCCATTAATTAATTCATATACATTTAAATAAAAGTTAGATCTTTAGACAGAAAATTCAACTTGATGATGTACAGATATTTGTAAGCAACTTATCATATGTGCTACATGTAACAATATATTAAATTTTACTATTAAACCTAATAATATAATTAATATTAATTCACTCACTTTTTCATAAAGAGGTAAAGATAAGGCAGCATGGGAAAATATGTCTATATAAATTCCAACAAAAAAATGATCAGACTGATGTGACATAGAGTCTTGTTATCAGTATGTCATAAAAACAATACATGTCTTTTAATAAATCTACTTGTAATTTAGTGCATGCATAAATAATTAAGCCCAAAATAATTACTATAGCATTATAAAGTATAATATATAGCAAACAAATCATCATATATCAGACTTCCTCTGATATATAAGATATATTAAGAGTAATACAGCAAACATGCATATTATTATTTTTAGTATAAAAGCAAAAATATTATGTCTGTGGGTGTATAATGTAGATAGAACAACATATAAAATGATTAATATCAAAATTCTTATTTTGAACTTTTAATAAATTAAGATACGTTCACCTGACATTAATGTCAACTAAAATGATATTAAATATGTTCACATCTCAAACTCAACATTTCCATAAATAAACAACAGATAAATTCGTTGTACTTTTATATTGAACTATTTCCATCATCTAATATATGTATTGAATGTCTTTAGAAAAATTTAACTTTACTTAAATATTCCAAATACATTCAACTGTTAGTTATAGCACATCAAACAGTGTAGTATATACCAATGTTTTGAGAGGTATTAGTCTCCCTCTTCTTCAAGTGTTGCTGGCCTGACCAGTGCCAGTACTAGGATGGGATGTGAATCTGGATCCTTAGATTTTTGAGTTTTGAATTTTAAGGAATATAAAAATACAACTTAAACACCATTATCACAAACCTTCAGGAAAACAACAGATAAATTCCCACATTTAAATTATTTACATCACATAGTATAAAGTTTGGCTATCTTGATATATATCTGAGCACTTATTGCATATGTGTGTGGAGATGATAATCTGGACCAATTGATAATAGCTGGTTTTGCATGGAATATGTATATTGGTGATTGTTTATCTTTTTAACATATATGTGTTCAAGTGTATCAGTGTTATAAGATAGAGTGGAGAGTGGTGGGTCATGTAAAAGTTTGTGCTCATATACCCTATATATCACATATTGTTAAAATAAAATTCCATAAATTTATAGAAAAAATATTTAACCAATTAATGTGTAAAAGAATGAACTTCAAACAATTAAATTCATGTCATTCATGCTATCTAATGATCTTAATCCCTCATCCATTTTTATTGCTTAAGTTATTTGTTCTATTAGGAGCTTATATAAGACTATTACTATGTAAAAATTAGAATGACATATATTTTGTAACGCACATTTTAATAACTTTTATTAATCTATCTAAAAAGTAGTTTGTTTTTATCAGTATAATTAATCATAAATTAAAAAGATTTCATTATCTAACCCTAAAATTAACACATCATTTGAATCTTAAACATTTGATATATTATATATATAAATACATCAAAAACATATGAAATAATAAATATATACATATTATATTTTTACAATAAAACTTCTTCCATAACTTGAAACAATTTTTATTACAGTTTATTTAAAGTTCTCAAATGATTTATGTACAAATAAAGATGTTAATATCGCATAGAGCTTTAGTCAGATTTTAACAAGTTCATAATCAAAGACGTAAAGCTCTTTTTAATTACTTATTTTTAGAACTATGTTAGATATTTCCTAGGTTTTTGACAGAAGATCCTTTATTTTCTTATTTTCCTGAAGTTCACACAGCAATTAACAATATTTTGTTAAAAATAATTCTTTTTTTAAGTTGCTACTGATAATGATGTGTTCCTTGGTCTGATTATTTTATTATAGCATTTTAGAGATGCTTTATACCTTCTGGATTAACCTGCCATTATTTTTAGAATTTTCAATAGAGTTATTTTTATTATATACATTTATTAAACATTAGATTTGTAGACAAAAATCTACTAAATATTTATACTACTTGTTTTTAAAAACAATGTTAGCTATTACAAGATATCACATGATTTCAGAAATTAATACATTTTTGCTATATGTTTTATAATTTCTTTTGAACATTAATTGCATATTATCATTATTTATATTAATTAAACTTCAAATTATTTCTTATAATATATAATCATTATCACATTATATATATTTTGATAAATGTTAAATATACAATATATATATATATATGTGTGTGTGTGTGTGTCATGTACATATTAGACTATAAATTATTTGCTTTTAAAATGTATTCTTTATCATTTTATTTAATCTTAGCCTTTCTTTGCTTTGTCTAGCTTGACTTTGAAAAGTGAATTTCTATGCTATAATAAAGCCTCCCTTATTCTGACTGTTATGTAAAATAATTATATCATTTTAATCTATATAAACATGAAAAAAAAAAAAACTATTTTCCCTGAGAATACAAATAAGTATTGCTCTATGTTTAGCAAAAATCCATATTAAACAGAGTATTGTTTATTTATAATCTGGGGAAAAGTAATTTGGTTGCTTTAATTATACATATAAACAAAATAAAGATATTGTGAAATCTAAAAAAATATGTTAAGCAGTTGAAATTATTATAGGGGAGTTAAATAAAGAATTTTGGAAAGTGATTAAGAGTTGTGTCGTTTTTTTAAGGATTGGATATTTAATTATTTTTACCAAACATTGTAAAAAAGGGCAATTTTTATATTTTGATATTTTTTTAGTCTTAGAATATTGTAATAGAACTTTCAACTCAAAGATTGATAATTGCATAATCAACTTAGTTTTTAACTGTTTTCTAACATATTCTGATCAAAATGCGGAAATACTACTAACATAAAAGGTGTGCCTTTTTGCATTGTTTATAATTAGCAGCATTAGTCAAATAATTTTAGTAAATATTTTCCACATTCTGTTTATTTTAATGTTATCTTAAATTATAAATAAACAATTTGGCATATCACTTGATCTTTAATATATATTAATATTGTATTCAATGTTAGCACATCTCAATTTAATAAAAATATAATTCAACAATGATCTTTTTCTCTATTAACAGCGTGATTTTAGAATTCTTTTTACATATTACTAGATTTAAAATGATTATAGATTTATCCAAACTTATCCTGAATACTTCTGCTAAAAAAAAACAATGTAAAATTCAATTATTAAAATTCTAAAAATGTTTTCAGCCCCAAATTGAGATATGTTTTTTGAATAGTTTTTAAATTCACAATTCTTAGCATGATATTTGCAGTTTCAATTAAACTGGACTGTAGTTTGAAAAAATGGCAAACTGAAGTTTTACATAAATATAATTTCAATTATATAAGTATTTGATATATTTTTATTATTAATAAACGTATTTTTATAGAAAATAAGTCTGCATTTAATGATTAATTAATTTGTCAACTTTAGATTAAAACTACTGTAAGTCTACAATATTTTTTAAAATAATAGGAATGTTTTACATATCAACAATTGATCACAACCATGGAACTTTAATATTTTTGGAATGCCTTTTGTATATTTGAAATAAACTTTATACACATGCAAATATGTATGTAATAAAAGTTAGAATAATAATAAATAATAATTTATCTGTCATTATTAATAGTAATGAAAATCATTGAAAAGAAATATTAAAAGCAACATTTTCATCATATGTTTTTTGTTCCATTGTCCTCTTCATCTTTCAAAACCATTCATATCAAGGCAATTGCATGGATCAAATTTGTATCATTTTATAACAAAAAATGCAATCAAATGTCATTTACAAACACAATTCATTTATCATAAGTAGTTGTTAAAAAAAGACCAATAAAATAGACACATTACAACCAATATTTTCATTATATATTTTTTCTCCCATTACTTTGTCAAACTTTCAAAACCACAAATTGTAAGCTAATTTCAAAGACCAGCTTTGAATCCTTTTATGTCAAAAAACACAATTAAATTATCATCTGTAAAACACAATTCATCTACATAATTGAATTTTTACAATAGTAATTTTTTGTCAGAGCTTTTGTAAATATTAAAATATGCAAAGAGAACTTTATGATTTCAGAAATGTAATTTTTGTTGCCTGTTGTCTTTGTCATTTATTAAAAAATTCTTTAGATGTTACACAACATATTGTTTTTTTTTTCATGTGCTCATTTTGTTGATTAAATTAGAATCAAAGCTGGTATAACAATTTTATGCTTACATTTGACTTTAACCATGATAATAACATAATTTCTTTATAAAGGGGATTAATCATAAAAACATTCACTTAGTACACTTTGAGATAATCAATATAAAATGTTTTTCCTATGGTATGAGAGATCTTTTAAATAGGTAAGCAATGTGGGAAAATGCTAGAAAGTTATTCTGAAATATAAATAATTTTAATGTAATAATAACAGCATTAAATAGATTTATATTTAAAATAATAAATAATTATTTTGCATATTTTTAGATAAAGAAAGAAAAAATATAATAGTTTTTCTGGTGCTAGTTTTAAATTTAATATTGATTATTTTAAAGTGTAGATTATGCAAATACATATGATAGTGGCACAACAACAACAACAATAATAATAATAATAATAATAATAATAATAATAATAATAATAATAATATAACAATAGTAGTACAGTATCAAGTGTTCAAAAGTTCTCAGCAGTATGATCACTATTACAAGGAATCAGTACTGATAGACCTTCCCCTATATCAGCTTCATTTCTCACCACACTTTATTAATCAATCCTATCAGCATCTAACTGATCAACATTCCCCATGACTAATATATATATATACTGGTAAACATATGATGTACTATATCCAGATACCAACAAAGATTATCCTTCTCCCATGCTTGGTATTAATAACCACCAATTACTCTGCTCCTTCAAAAATGGTACCTGGACCCTAAATCTTTTGATTTCCTAGTTTGTCTTAACCTACATACATTGCCAACTTTGTATTTTCTCTGGTATTGCCATCTATATAAAAATATAAATCCATTCTGCACCTTGTGTAATGCTATAGAGAAAACCCAATAACATCTCTTTCAGCAATGTCAAGCCCTCAACCAAATCAGGACTATCATGCTAAATACATACAGACAATCAGTTGCATCTATACAACAGCTAATTTAAAACTATTAGAAGATACATTCTCTACCACAACATGTGCAATGACTTTCACCCTGTATGTCTTCTCATGCACTAGCTGCATCTTCAACATTGGCAACAATACCAAAATACATCCAGATACATTTATCAATAAACTCCAACAAATCAAGGCCCAGTACAACATTATGGCACCCCCAGATATTTTTTCTTTCACCTGGTCATTACTAAAACAACCAACCAATCTATAATAGGTCATAATCCAACAATAACTACACTAAAGTGCATTCAATGGTACCATCCATTACTCTCAACAAAACTCATCTTCACTAACTGCCTTCAACTCCATCCAACATCAGACTACAAAATTTATTCCCCAACTATTGTAATATAGCTATCATCATATGTAATTCTACTCTGAATTGACTTTGTTCTTTATACAGCACCCACAGCTTGATTTTATGCTATATGAATTATAAGTTACCTTCCTGGTATACTACAAGATCAACAAGTAAAAGAATAATAATCAAGATTAATTTACTGACTGTAAATACCTTTCAATATGATGCCAGATTTTATAATCTTAAATCATATCTATCTATCTATCTATGAAATTTGAGTTTTTTTATTAAACTGTTTTTAAGACTTTACATAAAGTTTAGTATAGACTATATATATATATATATGTGTGTGTGTGTGTGTGTGTGTAAATAATGCATATATGTATAATTTGATTAGAAGGCTTCATAAATATTTATAACTAATCAAATCTTCAAGATTTATTACATATTCCTTTAAAATTTCTTACAATTCTAAGCAGTCATCTTATGAAAAAAGTTATTGAAAATTATGATAAAAATGTTATATATATATATATGATTTGTATTCTCAATAATTATCTGCAACTAATCACATCTATATTTAGTTTATACTCTTCTAAAACTTACAAATTCTAGTCAATCAATCATCTTGTGAAAAATGTCCCAGATAAATTCTCTCACTATAACATTTATATCCTCAAACAAACCTAAACCCTGTTTGACTGTTTTAATGTAGGTGAAAATTATTTCTATCTACTATAGAATATGAATGTTGTAGAACTAATGAACATAATATTTTATAAATATGTGACCATTGCTAACAATTTTCAAATTTCAAAAACAAACCGATTATAATTTAGATTTATAAATTTAAAATATTATAATTATTGTTTTTTGCGTGAGGGTTAAACTCTCTTTAAATCTACAGATTACTTCATGAGTACAAATTTATTAATAAAATATTCAGAAAGATTGGGCTGAAACATTTTTTATAAAATAATTACTCCGGATTTGTAACAAGCTTTAGAGTGAGTGTGTGGTAAATCTCTAAGATTTTATTAGTTTTGGCTCTAAGCATAAAGGATTCATTTATGCTTTTATAACACATATTAATGAATGAGTGCATGTAAATTTAATATCTATTTTATAGCACACGTGTGAAGTGTTATTTTCTTTCACAAGATTATATATATATATATATTTAAACAACCAACAAAAAAAAAAAAAAAAAAACAAAAAAAAATTAATTTTATAAATTTAATTAAAAAATCCCACCCCCCCCATGCTTTTTTTACCTCCAAAAAAACTTTTCTATAAAAAAAAAAAACCAAAAAAAAAAAAAAAAAAAAAAAAAACACAACCAACCCCCCCCCAATTCATTTCCCACCCCCCCCTTTTTTTATACAAAAAAAGTTTTCTAAAAATGATAAACCCCAAAAAAAAGGGGTTTTTAATAACAATCTCTTTTTTTTTTTTTTTTTTTTTTTTTTTTTATAAAAAAAAAAAAAAAAACATACAACAAAATATTATATAACCTATATTAATTTTAAAAAAATAAAAAGTAGAGTTAAGATCCTTATGTTTAACTCTACTAATAAAACCAAACCCTTCCCTAAGGAAAGGGTTAAATATTAATTATTATATATATATATATATAAATAATAAATAATTTTTTACATATCTATATAATGTTTCAAACTATTTTTTTCAGTATAAATATATTTTATGTAAAAAAAAAACTATCTTATTATGTGATCTGGAAATTTGAAATATCTGAATATTCATATAGAAAACAAGTCAGATCTATATATAATCTAATAACTTATTTTACATCTCAATAGAGACCTGCTCTAAATCATGTATATATTCTTTGGTCACTAGTTAGGTTAAACATATTTTAAAACCCGTTCTTTAAGTTTTGGGTCTATTGTGTTAATTTACAATAAGAATCATTGATTCTAGTTTTAAAATCATTATTTTTGTGTTTTTTTTTTACTATTTCGTACATGATAATTAGGTTGAACAATTTCTTTATCGTCTATTTATTTCCTATGTGTAAATGTATATATAGAGTATGAATATTTTATAAAAGTCAATGCATTTTTTATTTGACTGTTTGTAGCAATTTCTTATAAATATCTTTTTTATTTAAATATACATATATTTAAATAAGTAATTTTTATTTATTTTTTAAATAATTTATTTATGAGATGTTATCAATAAAATTACCATGTTTTCTACAGAATTCTGTTGGGAGTTGTTTATTAAATAGCTTAATTATTTTGTTTTTAAAATAAAATTCAATTTACAAATTAGCGTTTTCTTTTAAATTGCATGTAAATGATTGATAGGTTCTTTTGGGTTATTAAATCAGATATTATGTTTTAAGTATTTAAATAAAAGTAAGCTAATTTCTTTCAAAAAATTCAGACAAAATGTTTAATTACAGAAGCGTAATGAATTCTCACATGGCAATATTGATTATATAATAACTGAACAATTTACCAACATTATCAGATTTTTACTAATCATGTTATAATTATATCAGTTTTAATAATTAGACTTTGATGAGAAACTAGATATCGTGTTATTATTTCATTATATATAATTGAACATAAAAATATGTTAATTTCGAAGAGTAGATGGATAATGTAAGAATAATAAATGATATTACAGAAAATTAAATTAGATTTATTATAAAGGTAATAACGTTCTTAGAAAGAATTTTTTTCTTAAAACAGATGGTAACTACAAGCTGTGATTAAAAACATTTTTATCTTAACTTAATATTGCAGATAAGAAGGAAATCTTACTTTTTAAAAAGTTTAAATAAATTTTGAAAAATATGTACATTTATATATGGACTATTCAAAATAAAAATTGTATCACTCAAAAGAAAATTATATAACAATAGACATTTCAGAAAATGTAAGATTATTATGTAACATATGCAATTCATCAATCTTACAATTATAAAAAACTACTAGAGGATTTTGAAATAACATAAGAGGTAATAAATACATATAAGGCTTTAACCTTAAGACTATGTGCCTTGAGTGATCAATTTTCCCATGAGAGAAACCTCTACAAATCTTAACACTAGATTACAACCTTATGAAGATAAGAGTGGCTGTCTTATCTTCAACCTACTTTCTAATTATATAGGCAAATCGAAAGCATTTTGATTTCAGAGTGGGAAGCTACTATATGTCTGATGAAACAAAGAAATTAATAAAGTTGTTATAGTTATCTAGAAATAAAAAATAATTTATTGCTTTATTAAAATATATCTTTAGAGAATAGGATTGAGAGATAGAGCTGTGAAACTCACTTTTGGAAAGTAAATATGTTTATTTATTAACAATGTAAAAAGAAAAATAGTTTTTTTAGAATAAAAAAATAAGCCTTTTTTATTCTGTCAATAGATGAACATGTTTTTAAAAGGCCATATAAAAGTTAGTGCTTGAAATGAAGAATTAAAGTCTATATGTGTTAAATGCAAAAATATTTGATATCCAATTGACAACAGGAAAAATCTCATTTAATAATATTGTTTTACATTGAATTTACATGTTTATTTTCAAAATTTTGTTTTAATTATTATGAATTCTGTATTATTAAATTTTGTTTAACGTGTTATTCTAAATAAATATCATTCACTTGTATTTAATTTTGCTTATTTGGAAATTTTGTTTAATTAATAATACTATTAGAAATTTTAAAAAGTATGATAGTTGGAAATAAATAAATTATTGTCACTATTATTATTTTTTGTTGTTTTATAAACTTTTAAAAATTTGCAATAATTAAGTTGTTTATACTGATATTTTGAGTTTTAATAACTGTATACCAACCATTCACTTAATAAATATTATTTGGAAATTTTTGGCATGCACTCATAAAAAGATTTTCCACCACTATATTAGAGAGTTACCAATTATTAATCATCCTATAAATCTGAAATGAAAGAAATATTTAAAGATACCTTTTTACTTTGAAACGTGAGCTTTTTTTTTTATAAATTAATGTCAAAAATTTTATAATGTTTTATAAACTATAAATTATGTTCTAAGTAGTTTTTCTACTAAACAAACAAAAAGTTGCAATAAATACATCTATTTATTAACTAGTAAAAATGCTTATCAGGAAATGGAATATAATAAGAAATATTTTTCTTAGTTTTCAGTTCTTAAAATTTTATTTTTATATTGCAAAAAATTTGTTTATAAAACCAATTGTACATAATATAAATATAATCTGATTTAAGTTTGTATCATACAATTAAATATAATTACTAATTGCAGAAGATCCTTGCTTTTGTTTATAATCAACAAACAAGATAATTTATTTATTGCAATTCCTTTAGTTAACTTCCTAAGCATTTCTGGTTATATGAATAACTAGTGTTAAAAATGATGGTTTTTAATAAATATGTTCCCAGTTATTACTTATGGATCTGGGATTTGGATACTTAACAAAAGAGCAATACAAAGACTTCAGACAACTCAATGAAATATGTAAAGATGCATGTTAGGAGTTACAAGAAGAGATCAAAAAGGAAATACATGGGTAAGAGTAAAAGTAGGTGTTATTTGCAGCATTAAAAGAATTAAAAGACTGGAGTTGGGCTAGACATATTTCTAGATGAGATGATAATAGATGAACAGCTGAAATATTAAACTGGATTCCATGAAACTGAAAAGATCTAGAAAGGGATTATATGAGATGGATGGATAAAATAAGAAAGTATGTTGGTGTGATGTGGAGAAGAGATGCTAGAAATCCCAGAATATGGAATGAACATTGAGAGACCTTCATCCTACAGTGAATTCATAATGATTGGAAATAATGATGATGAGCACTTGACTAACTTTAATAATGTCTTTTTGATTATTTTTCTGCAAAAAGATGTTGAAAAAGTTTTATCCATGAATTAACATATTTAAAAGCTATTTCATATCATTTTATAATAAAAATAGATAAGTTATCATTTTAATAATATCTATTTCATTTATTTTCACAAAAGTTATTTATAAGTTTTTTTTATTTATTTAAAAAATTGATGTTGTATATATAAATATAGTAAGATAGTCTAAATGTTACCAAGATAATAAATTTTCTAAAGTATTCTCTTCACTTTAATTGAACTAAAGTGCATTTATTTTTATATCTGTGTACTTATCTTATTGTCTGTATTAATTTTATTTCACATTCTTATATTCAATTTATGGCTTTATTTTCTAAAATTAATTAAATTTTTATTTATGCATATATTATAAAAATAAATATTATAAAATATAAAAAAATGTTTGTATTATAATTAAAACTTGAATAGAATTTATTTATATTTTACATGTTGTTTTTATTGATCAATGTTTTGTGTTGTTTTTTTTTTTTTTTAAATTACTGCGTACTACTCCTTTTATGATTTTCTTGTCTAACTCAAATTTCGTTTAGAATTTAATTTTTGCATTTTTATAATAAAAAATTTTAATCTATTTAAAAAAATAATAATTTAATCTAAGCATAATTGCTTTTATGCAAATAAAATTTTATTTAGTGCCATAAAATATATATACACATGAAAAAATCTGAACCTTATTAAAGTAAATATCAAAATGTTATGTATATTTTGTTTAATTTTAAAAAATACAATAGCTAGAGTACAATAACACCTCACTATACTATTAGAATTTTAAAAATCATCAGTCTAATTTTAATTAAATTTTATTTTGCATCTAGATATTTTATGAATATGTAAATATTTATACCAACTTTTTTTTCTGGAAGCAAAATATCAAGATTATAATATAATTTAATAATTTCTAAATAATTTTACTCCAAGGAATCATTTTAAGTAATACTATAAAATAATAATTACTATGTAAGCTAATTCGGTTATATAACATTATCAAAGTGATGTTTATCTTCTTAAAAAAAAATCAACATATAATTTTTGGCTAACAAATTAGAGTTATGAACTAATGAATTGTGGATGTGCAAACATATACAATTCATTGATTGTATATATTGTAACTAAACAATTAAGTTGGGGAGAGATTGCTGGATTGAAAAAAGTGAGTTTGTGTCAAGTGGGTTTTCTGTCAAGTGCATTTTTTTTAAATAAAGTTTAAAATAAAGTTATATTCATTTATACCTACTCTATAATCTCCTGATTCAATACATCAATACTTATCATGATATTATCCCAGGATATTCATATAGGTTTTATTAGCATAACTTTTAGGTATTCTTATATGTACACTAAATATATTTTATATATATGATGGATAATCTATTCTTCTAATATAAATGAATAGGTTTACCTATTTAAGCACTAACAAATTAGCTCTTTTTTTCTCAGATTACATATAATTTAAATCAATTAATTATCTCAGGATTCTTATTAAAGCACAGGTTATTATTTCTAAAAAAATAAGACTCTTATAAACTATAAATATTCTGTCTTGAATATGATTAAGAAATCAAAGTGATTTGGGTGTATCTTGTCATACCTTAATAAATGATACTATTCTTAAACAGATGGAAAATAGAAATGATGCAAATTAAATAAAGAAAATAAATTTTAATTAAGGTGTAATTATGATCAAATTGTATTATAGTATATAGATGATTATGACAACTTTGATTAATGACAATAACCATATAGTCAACAGTAATAATTAATTAATTATAAGACAGTTATATCAAAAATATTCAACAATAAACATAAAAATAACAAAAAAAGTTCTCTAAATATTTGCTAATAATATTGTGCTGCTATTCTATTTATTCAATATTTTAATATTGGTTTATAACTATCTGTGTTATCAAGAAAAGTGATGCAAATAAAGCACTCTATTGGGGAAGGTTGTACAATATTTATTCAAAGCCTTAGCATTAATCACTGATTGGTCTGGAAATGGTTAATTGTGTTCTTTAATATTTTAATAACAAAGATTATAAAGATGACAATCTCTATTATAGGTATCAGCTAGATTGTTTAACCCTTTTAGTAACAAGTAAATAATTTACTCAATTATAGTATGATTGTTATTAGAATACATAAATTAATAAATGTGACAATTATGGGCTGAGCTGCCACAAAAGTATTTTACTATACTGTATAGAATTTTCTAAATCACTTAAATATTTCCTGAGTAAATGGAAGAGCAACCTTTTATGGCTTTCCTCTCATTGATCAATGATACCTGGGCTTCAGAAAATAAGAGATTGCTTCCAAGGATATAAACAAATAACAAATTAATATTAACAGAGCTTGTTTACTAACTTAGAGCTTAGTACAACATATTTTCAATATCACTAATATAACAAACACACATTTACATCCAATTGTTCTAGTAATCTAAACATTTACCTGTACCTTTATTAGGCCAGTATTTTAATTAGAACTTTATTTAAATTACAGTAAGAACATTTTAAACATTCAAGCAAACCATAATCTCTGTAAAAAGAATAATCCACAATCTAAATAAATGTTTGAGATTTTATTCTGGTGCATTTTAAAATTCCAATCATATCTAAATATTTCTGGAAGTGTACTGACAATAATTTTACAAACAAGTCTAGATGCTATAGTGAATTCCTTTAGAGGTTGAGATTTATAACCAAAATTCAACAATATGATTTTCCAAAACTTTGAACAAATCACAATTATTATTTGTATTCCAATAGATGTAGTCATACCAATTTATCCATTTATAAATATAAACTTTCATAATTTGTAATATCTTGATCATTTTATGTAATATGAAAAGCTAATCAATTGAAATTCATAATTTTTTAGCTGCGATTGTACTCGTGCTACCATTCAGCTTAAAAAAAAGTTTTTTAATCCACTGGTTGTCACAATATATAATAACCAATGGTCTAGGTAAGCTTTTGCCCATATAACAAAGAAATTTTAATAATTCATAGGTTTGAGCAATTTGATGATGGTAGCTATAATTCAGGACTCTTAATAGATTATAAGATCAAGAAAAATAATAATAAATAATCCACTGACTTGAATTTGAATTCACCAGACTTCTTTGTAGTTTTAAGCAGTTCTCAGAAATGCATATTTACCCAATATAATAATTCATTTGTTTCTATGATGTTTGTAATATTCAATGGTCATTTTTAGGAAGATAACCAATATTATTTTCAGCAAGTTATTTTAATTTTAAAGATGATCATGAAAATATTCTTATGTACAGTAGATAATTTCAAAATTTCAATTAATAACTCAAAATATTAAATTTTGTTCCCTTTTAAAATAGTGCTCAATGACAGAACAGTTGATGTTTTAATTCTCCATTTGAATTCAATGTGAGAAGAAACATTTTTTCTGAACTAGGCAAAATGCATAGCAGATTTCTCTATTCCACCATATCAAAGAAGGTTAACAAAATGGCTAAATTTATGTTTAAATTTGGTAAGATCCTTAGTACACTGAAATTTAGCTAAGATTATTCAAATTTGACAGTTGAGTATATTTATAGTTTACTACCATGCAGTTATATTATCATCAAATATTACCCACAATACCTCACTTTTCAAGTTTGTATAGGGAAAATTTGTTCTGTTGCTATGGTAACTATTGGGAGTAGGCAAATTTCAAAAGTTTGATGAGTTTAAAAATAACAAATTTCGAGACAACATATTAAAATGATGATTTAAAATATTATATTTCAAGTATTAAATACCAAATTACACCAATTGTTCACAAGTAAAATATACAATTGTTTACTTTGTAACTAAGTGATTTACAATATTAGGAGTGAAGCAATAATAATAAATTCAATTCAAATACTTTACTTTTTGATTTGATTACATTTTGAAAATATAATTTTCATGCACACACTCAAATACCCATTTAAACATAATGTTAACATTTACTATTTTAGAGAAGTATAGTACTGTCTAGCTTGTATTAAATTATTATTGTAATATTACTTTAAACTGTTGTCTTTCTTGCAGTTAAGCTTTGTATGTATTTTATCCTATGTATTTTCCTTCCAATATTAGTTTTGTAGGTGTTTTTGTTTGGCCTAAAAAAGAAATTTAGTTGCACTTTTTAAAAAAAAATCTCAAAATGAATATTTGTTTATTATGCTATAATTGATAACGTTTTGTATGTGCAGACATCTTGGACAGTTTTACCCAATCTATTATAGTATGATAATCTATTATAGTGTAGTGTTGAAAGAGACACCTGAATTTCACTTCTGATTCTATTATTGACCACCATGAACATGATAACAGAAATTGATACGAAAAGAGTCAATAAATTAGTTAATGGTGGTATCCATTAATTCAGATACTAACACAGACAATGTTACATTGTTTTTTTTATTATTAAACATGAAGTTAAAATAAGAAGTTTGCATTTAAAAAATTTTCTTTAAGAATTAAAAATTGAAATTAAATATCATCTTAAACTCGTATATATAAATCACACAGATAAAAAAAAAAAAATTATTAAAATAAAACTTTATTAAAAATAGAAAGGTATTTTAAAAACAAAAACTTAAAAAGATTTAGAGATAAAAATATATCTTTAATCTTGGAAAACACATTAATTAATCAGAAATGGAAATGATTGTTTTAATTAGTTAAATGTAAACTAGCCTTGGGCATTTAAATGTAAAAGCATCGGTCAGATAGGAAAACAATAGAAACTAATAGCCAATGAAGAGAAAAGCAATGGAATCGGACCTCAGCGAAAAGACCATCTCATTGATGACGTAATGTAAATTCAATCCTTCAAATTAATATAAAAGGACAAGTTTGAAAATTATTATTTATTGATTATTTATGATGTGACAGATATGTGTTAGTGCGGAAGTGAAGGAGAAGGGATTGAAAAGATGCACTCTTCAATCCCTTCAGTTTTGCCAAAGAAAGAAAGAGAAATGAACTATCGTTTTCTACATTGAGGACTAACTAAACTAAAAAACCTCCGAATGAATAAATAAAACAATGGCTAAATGGATACCAATCTTTTTAGGACAGTGTGGGAATTCATGTTCAAATGGCAAGGAACATATAAAGATGAACTGTTTAAAAAACCGTAAGAACTTTATAATTTATGAACATTAAATTAAAAACTTTCCATATATAAAAAATACAAATAGAATCCTATCTGACCAACATAAAATTAATATTAGTAATGTTATTTGATTTTTTTTTTTAGTTAAAATCATTTCCATTTATTTATTTTTTGTTCTTTAAGTTTTATTATGATTTCTGTTTTCCGTTAAGTTAAATTATATAAATGTTAAACTTAAGTCAGGCGTGAATGGCTGTATAGATTTGTAAAGTTATATTAGGGGAGGGTAATCTTAGGTTATTTGTTTCGTGGTTAAATTAGGTCAATGGATTGGATATATTGGTGTGATTAGTAGATGTAATATTGATTTGTATGGGCAGAATCGCTTCATATGCCACACACTTCCATTTGCCTATGGAAGGAATTATAAGTCGGATACCGCAGTTCCTTTCTATGGAGTTTTTGTTTTATTGATCTTCTTCGCAGATAGATGTAATATTTCTATCTGAAGAGAGACAATTTCTTCTCTTAACTTTTTGTGCTGCCATATTTTATTACATTGAATACATCGATATATCAGATGAATTGATGCCAGTTTGACTACGAATTTAGCCTAAGGTTAAATAGGGATAGAATATTTATTTTCAAATGCAAATCTATGTAGTCTATTCATACTCGACACTAAATAAAAATGCATTAAATTGAAGTTGTTTATAGATGTTTGCATGGATTCGTTATCGATTAATTATGTTTTGGATTTCATATTTGATCAAAATATATAGACATTCGATAAATAATGATACCTCAGAGTGAATATCTAAAATGTATTTATTTGGAGGGCTTTTAAGTTATTGGTGACAATTCAAGTATCTTATGATAAATACTATTGGGTTACTTATAAATTTCCCTCTGCAATTGTCAGTATCAATGATTTTATATTTTGATCATTTATGTTTATTTTGAAATGTTTTTAACCATTGAAATCTATGTAACCGATCTATACGCAACATATTAAAACAAGCTTTTATAATCCCATCTGTGCGAACTTAATTAAAATGTAAACTTGTAATATAATAGAAATTAAAATGTAAATTAAAATTCAAAGTAAAGTTAAAAATAATGTTAGATGTTAAAATGTAAACTGATACTAAAACAATTTTCAATCTTATATATATGTGCATAAATAAATGTTTGTGTGTTAATTACTGGCAGTGGCTTATTTTATTCTTTTTTTATATATACTCTTATATTATATTATTAAATCTCTGCTATTCCACTGAGCTAGAGATATGGGCTAATGACCGGATGCAAAATATAAAAAAAAAAAATTTTTTTTTTTGGGACTTAGGTATCCGCCTACTCTATAAATTTTTCTAGGTTCAAATGCTTATATGGTGCCCTGTAGTGGAGATATATTTAAGTCAATCTCCAGATCATTACAATATATATATTGTAACCCCTCACCACCGATAACTATCACTAACAAATACCCAGGGGCGCCAATTCTATGAATCATAGAATAAACTATCGAACTAATCTTATTTTAAAACTATCAACAAGGCTCTTAATAAAGTTCTACCTTGACCTAGCTCAGTTGAGGGATACAGAGATCTATGAGGTGTAAAATGTACATTAGATATGGGAGGAAATATTATAATTAATAGGAAATAAAACATCTATCAAATTATAAAATAAATAAGAATTAAAGTGGTAAAATTCTACCATCTAAAATTAACCCGTTGTAGCCTATATTTCACCTCCTCCCATCATCCACATGCATTGAACAACTTCTACCATATTATAAAATTAAACTAATAAATAAAATGTAACATTTAGAAATTATAATGTATAATAAGTTGGATCTGAACTTAAACTCAACCTATCATTGCTAAATTTTAATTATACACTAATCTAATCTAGTTAACTAAATTTAATATTTAATCTAAATTAATAATTGAATATCTCAGGGAAATTATTTATGGCATGGCTTAATCTAAAATCTCTACCTCTCAACAACTATTATTTAATATTAAGACAATAATGGAATTAATTAAACAATAACCTAACAAAATAATAGTAGTTAGATAATGAAAGAAATCGAGCACATTTTGATTTCAATTCATCATCTAAACAATTATTAAATGATAAAACCTTTTTAGAAAATCGGTAAATAATTGACATCTCATACAGTGTTTGAATCAAGGAAATCAATATCATCAAGTCTGAATATGTTCATCATTAAATTAAATGAAAGTACAATTATATCATATTAAATTAAATAAATGTGTGGGCATGTGTGGAAATATGAAACACGAATGTATGTTAAAGAAGAATCTTGAATACCAATTTGAATAATAAAACATTTATTACAAAAAAATATATATAGTTAAGTAAACATTTAATTTCTTTACAATTTGTACAGATATAAGTTCTGGATGTATTAACATCAGTGGTTGAAAACCTCATAATAGCAGAAATTACAAGATAATTTTCTAACTTCTTATCTGATACATTTTGTCTATTAAGTTACTTTGATTGACTTATGGCATCACATTATATCTTTAACCCTAAGGAATAAAATAAAATAAAATCTTTGTATTTTATTGTAAAAATGGTTTTCAGTTATCAGTCACTTCTGATAAATATATGGAACTGAAATAATATAGCCTTACATTTCTGGCAATCAACTACAGAATTTAGTTTATATTCGACATCTTGTCTTTTATATCACTCTTAAATTATTAATTAATCTAATAAGACTAACAAACAACATAGGTTAAATATTTCAATTACATTATAAAATAAAACTAAAATCTTGGCATTTTTACTTTAAAATGCACATTAACTAAAATAAGGGGTTTGAACCTAAGAATGAACACAAAATAAGATTAAATTATACTTTACAAAATAGAAATGAATAATGCCACTAATTAATTATGATTTGTCTTCTTTGCTTGCTATCAGTTATGATTAAATATTATGGAAGCTGATGATATGAAATTTAAATGATAAATGCAAAATGATTGAAGTTATGCATTAATGATGGATTTTTTTATAACTGTTAAATTAGTACTTTATATCAGTGTCTGCATTATGCTGTGTGTCATACAATAAATATTTAATACTAATCAATCCAATCAGTTTACTTATGAATGTGTAAATAAATCATAATACGGACAATGACAATGGACCAAACAAGCTTCAGCACTAATTCTAACATAGCTGTTTTGTGAGAAGATCAATTCTAGTTTTATTCTTCTTCTTATCAATACATTAGCTGGCACATAGCTATGAGTAAGATGAAAGCATTCTATAAGCACATGGGATAAAAGATTTTCACAATTCTAATTTTATAACTAACAAGACAATAACTCCCAAGTCTACTTCTGAGACTACATAAACTGGTGGGAATATATCTCATCATCAAAACATCAGTAAGATAAAATACTTAGATTCATACACTCTAATTCACAATATCAAATATCAAAATTGGAGGATTCACTGCTGTCAAATACTTCTATAACAAATGGATTTTATCTTATCCCATAAGATATACTAGGCAATTTACCATATCAAATATTCAAATAACAACAAAAAAGAGAGATTATTCGATGCCACAAGACACAATAAAACATCATTAACTTTTACTACAAATAGCCACTAAACACTTTTATTATCAAACATAATAAAGAATAATAAATTCATGCTTAAACAAATTCTAATCTTTCAAATTTGAATAGTCCATTCTCATCCTCCAAAACCGATAGATTTTATATCATTTTTACTTGAAAATTACACATTATTATAGTTGAGTTTTATAATACTACACACATATACAGGCATAATAATAATACAGACAATTTAAATCCCAGTAGGTGAGGAACTAATGTAAAAATATTAATTACTAACTGTAAACGCAATAATGGGTAAACATTTCATATCTGATATAATATTTATAACTTAAAAACATATTAATTACAGTTGAGAAACAAGGCAATAATTTCTGTTGGCAAGGTAAGACAAAATAATATTTTTATAATGCCTTTATATTAGCACAAATCCCAAGCAAAAGTTTGGCTTGGATAAATAATAAAGCTTTATGTTCTAGGTTAAATAATTTTGAAAATAGTTATTTTTTTAAATCTATTGAAAATGCAAAGATATACTATAAAGCTTTATGTAATGAAACTCTTTTAAAATTATACTTCACCCCCCTTTTAACCTTAAATGGATATCTCCATTTTATCAAGTACGTCCGTTTATATATGGCACATGATAAAGCTTATACTAAAATAATAATAATAAATACCTTGTATAATATTCTCTTAATATTATACATTTTGGAGACGTTCTTGGAGACATAATAAATATAATAATAAAAATAATAAAATCATAAAACAATCTTTATACTATCTACCTACTAAATACGATTAAATAAATAAATAAATAAAGTTCCTTTGTTTTCTTCTTCTGGGTTGAAAACGAAAGTTTATTACAGTTTATACATGACATCTCTTTGTCATGTTTTAAATAATAATAATAATAATAATAATAATAATAATAATAATAATAATAATAATAATAATAATAATAATAATAATAATAATAAGCACACAGAGATAAATATTGACAAAACAACATGTTTCTGCAGGAAAACAAATAACAATGTTATTTTAACTCCAGTACAGCGCCTTCAATGTTCTTAGTGAAGCTAATGAAGTTGCTGATAATGTTATAGAAAAGATGTAATAATTCACATTTCTTTCATAAAATATATTCGGCATTTATTTCATGTTTCTTTTTCAGAGCCATTCATAAAATATATATAAGTATTTAAACTGATAACATTTATTTAACTTTCTGTAAACTGGTTGGCAATATTCTATATAAGAAATTCTATTGCAAATAAAGAGGACAGTTAATAAAATAAAAGTCATATTCAGTTTCATCGATTTTCTACATCCATTTCTCATAGTAGTTGGGAAAAATAATTAGATAATTAATTGAATTATATATTTAGTCTCATTTTTTAATAGGCAAAAAAGAAATATAAATAGTCAGACAAGTATTTCAATAAAATGATAATAAAATAAATGATTCCTATGCATTTTCTTAAACTTCTTCTTTATAACTAGCACAAAATTTATCATAAAGAGTTCTTGAGAGACCTAATAATAGTTTGCATATTTTTCCGACATAACAAAGATATATGCACATTTCCATTGTTCCCTTAATACTATAATTAAAATTTAAGAAAAATAATTTTGAGAAATAAACAAACATTCTTCCATCTTCTTCACAAGTAGGAATAAAATTGAAATAAAATGATTTTGAAATATAATTACATACTTCCATTCTTATTCTTCATATTACTAATTAATTTTAAATACGTTATAATGTAGATACACTCATGCATTTAAAATAATGATTGAGAATTCTGAAACTGTTAATTAAAAATAGAGATTCATGTACCGTAAGGTTGTTCACTCGAACATTATCCCGAAACTTTTTAGTACTTTAAACTTTCAACTTGGCTTTTCTTGGAAGAATAGGCTTTTTAATAAAATTGTAATATTAAGCTTTGTTTAGATAATACTTTGAAGTTCTATCAGTAGAAAATTTTTTGGTAGTCTTTGTTGGTAGTCTTCTTTTTTATAGATTTTTAAAATATTACCTCACCTTTATTCTTCCAATAGTCCAAGATATTTGAAAGTTCAAAGATCACCAGACAGAGACTATTTGCTCCTCCCATTACAATAAAACTTAATTTACGCAAAAAACTTTGTCTTGAAAAAGAAGGAAAAAAATTATTCTGTCTTTTAAATAAATAAAAAGAAATATTAAATTGAACTAAGAATTAAATATTATGTACTCTTAAAGTAACAAAATAAAATTAATAATTATTTTAACAAATAAAATATTTTACAGAATATTTGTTATTCAATAATTCACCAATCCAGTGATCCATCAATTCATTTAAAAAATAATTAAGCTGATTTTTAAACTAGTAATGGTAAAATTAGATATTTGGATATGAGATATGGTATTTGATGGTTTCATAAAGCATATGAATGAAAAATGAAGTTGGATAATGATATAGACATAAATGCATATTTACAAATAATGTACTATAGGTATTAAACTGATGTGACTGAAATGACAATTTTAATGATGATGAGTTAAACATATTTCACTGTTTATACTATAGATTAAAATATGAAAAGCAAATGAACTAGAGAATCACTCAAACAAATCTTAATACTGTTTTTTAAACAAATAAAACCAATTAGGATCAACCTAAACTGAACTGACTATGTTTATGACAAGCTACCCCACCTATCCTATCATTAATTATACCCTAAAGTAAGATACTACACATCTAATAATTGTCAAATTACATCTATAAGTACTTTTAAGCATAGTTTTAAGTCTTTACTAAAAACTTTTTAAATTTTCACATTATTTCTTCTTTTTTTAAAGAAGATAATATCAGATGTTACTGATATAATACTATACAATTACAAATAATATTTCTGGTGGCAAACCAGAAGGTCACAATATATATATATATATATATATATATATATATATATATACACAATCCACCGATTGTATACAATCCAGTGATTGTTTATTATCATGCACTCTACAGAGCACACAAAAATGAATGCACTTCCATCTAAAGATCTTCATCTTATATAGATAGTACATTTAAACAATAATATATATTAGGATAAGTTCCATATCATAGAGACATCCATGTATCTTCATTTAAATAAGCTATAATTTATATTTACAAAACAGATAAATTTTACTCATTTTAATGACAATATAAACCAAGCACATAAAAAGAAATAGTTGGACTGAAAAGCCTGCCAACACCAACTATATTAATGCAATACACTTCAGTATTAACTGCTGAGTATATTGCATTAATGTAGCTAGTACTTAGAGGTTTATCACTCCAATTATATATATATATATATATATATATATATTATACTGCTAGTGAATATATATATATATAATAAATAAAGTTTGTAAATTGTAGTGTATTTTGATATATATATATTCTGGGTTATAGATGTTATCGTTTAATAAAAGATCAAATTTATTTTTAAAACAAGAGAATAGTAAAATGGAAAGAAAATGTAATATTTTAAAGTGTTTTTTTAAGAAATGCAAACTTGCAAAAATAAAAGTATTGCATCATTTTCTTCTTTTAAAATGAAAGTTTTTAGTATTAACTCTTCTCTAGGGATGAACGCAAATTTGTGTTGATGGCTTTAGATCTCTCTAACTTGGCCATTTTTTGAGTTACGGTGATGAATTTATGATCATCTTAAAGCTTAGAGCAAGTCCTATAAGATGCTGCCCTCTTCTAAATTATTTTAAAAGCAAAAAATCAATATAGGATGTTTTTAACTTTAACAAAAAAAGAAGACCAGTGCTGATTGGCTGGGCCATTTATTCTCATTGCTGATTGGCTGATAATTTTTTGGTCAAAAAAGAGACCAACAATAAATATTTTTCACCGATGAAAATGAAAATATATTATAACAGAAATGGTTATTTGGATGGTTGCTTAATTATTTGTGTATTCAATTATATTTATTTCGATTATTTTATTCTATATTATACTTACTTATTATATTTTAATTCTTTTCATAACTTATATTTCCTATCCATTTATTGTTTTCAACTTAGATTCTTTATTATCTTATTCATTATTTTAACCAACGCCATTACAATACAAGCAGAGAGCTAATACAGATACAAATTTAACTTCATATCTATACCCTTGACTGAACCCCAAGGCAATATGTACATATTATCTTGGCGTTATTTTTCCCAGCCAAGAACTCTCGGCTGCTGAACAGAGCAAACTATTTCAAAGAAACTTAGCGAATGTCCAGCGCTTGCTATTTATTTTTTAGAATTGGAATTTCGCACGAACAAGCAGCACATGAATATCTTAAACAAATCAGTATGCCCCTTTAATCACTAATTACAGTTTCCCCCCTGTCGTAGCTTGGTGATAGGAGAATAAAGCAAGGATACGAAATTTAATGACAAATATGTTTAATAATAATGTTCATACTTTATATAAAAAATTACATTATAATAATAATAATAAACACACACTTATAAATACATGGCTATAATAAATATATGCAAATAGATCAGATATAAAAGTTCTTAAAGTCCTGTTGATAGAGTTCTATTTTTCTCAAATCATTAATTTTATATTTAGTTATAAATAGTAGACAAATGAAAATGCATGCATGCTTTTACCTAGGCTTTGTTGTAATTGTCCCATGGGTATTTCTTCCAAGCACTCTTGATTAACTTTCTCAGGTTGTGGGGTTATTTTCATCCAGTTTGCTGGCTGATTCTTTAGGTTGAGTTTCATCGACAGCTACAGAAGCGGCGGTCCCTCTAGCAGGTCAGGCAAAGATCTTACATTGTGAGTCAGTGATGAGATGGCTTGAATCTGAACCTACGTCCCTTTAACACCACTAGCCATGCACTTCTTCCATTTTCTTTTTAGCTGTTGTTTCTCTAAAGTCTCTACTAGCAATGCCAGACAAAAATTGTAATTTTATTAATCTCTTTCTTTGTTCATTGTTTTTAAAAAATTTTAATTAAGACTTAGATTTCCAACCAATTCTTATCATTATGTTTCTTTATTTAATTAGTGGCTGGAATGTAAGTCCCAATTAATTTAACAGATCAGGCAAAGATCTTCCATTGATAACATTTCTTTGTCCATGGAATTTAATTTGTCCAACAGACTTTCACACCTATGGCCATATTGTTTCTTTTTATATATCACATATTACATTTATTTTATTTAAAGTTTACAATTCATTCATTTTTTTCTTTCACATTTACGTTTTACATTTATTTTAATTTGTTATAATATATTTTTTTAAAAGAGAGAAGAAACACATTTTTTTATGCATCCACTTCCCCTCTCCCACAATAAACAAAAATAATTTCTAGCATTTGACTTATAAGAGAGAAAGAGATGCATTTCTTTATTTATGCAGCCCCCTCCCCTTCTCTTACTATTACAAAATCCACAGTAATTTTGACATTAGAATTTCAATTTTTTTCTTTCCCTTCCTTCTTTTTTTAAAAAAAAATTATTAGCTAATTTATTTCACCTTTATTACTTTCTAATTTTATTAATAAATATATATGTGTGTCGACGACTTTACGTGGTCGTCACATTACACTCCGCCCGTTTTGAGAATTAAAATCGGGTCGAATCTTATTCTGAGATGAGAGTCTATTTTAATTCTTTGCTTTCAACTCTTACTTCTGCTTTTATTACAGACTTTCCCACTCTGTCATGACGAGTGATAATGATGATGAGGATGACTGCAGAGAGACAGCTAGGTAAAGCTACACAATTCTTTCCCATCGATTTTGGCTGATCAACCAATTTAATCTCTACGCATACGAGACCATGGCATAACTTAACTCTATCAGAACAAAAAACATAACAGGGTTTGAACAGCAGGATATTTCTACTGCCTGCTCATCTTGCGCAAACAACAAATTCTTATTCTTGATTTATTTATTTATTTTATTCGAGGCACTAATTCTTATTATATAATGAGTCCAGGATTCGTACTGGCACTTCATTTAAAAGTTTAACCATCGAGAGCCATGAGAATCTAAAGTGCGAAGAGACGGCTGAATCACGCTCAAAATACGACCCAACATAATGCATACACACACACATATGCCTCAATCTGCAACCTCATATACCTATCAGTGATATCTATCATTTAAGCATTATCACTGTTGTTCATTTATTTATTTTATTAATTATTAAATGGCTCTTTAATGAGCCTAAATGATTATTTTTATTTTTACTCCTATTTAATTGTTAATTCTATCTGCATTTATAACTGACAGATTGTGATATGAATAAACTATTCATTTATTTCTTTTCTTTTTTTTTTGTTATTACTTTATTTACATTAGTCTTGCTGTGCTTGACTGCACATAAATACTTATTAAGTTCATCATTAATTTCACTCTGTGAACACTATCCTTTTTTTTTTTGTTTATTAAAGTAACTTTGATTTTGTCATGAGACGATTTGCCCCACCTGTCATATATTTTTAAAAAAAATTTATTTCTCATGATTCCAAGACGTTATCCATTTCATCGAACCGACGTATCCATCCGTTTACTTTTTTTTTCTTAGTTTTTGTCTGGAGGTTTCTTATGCTTTTTACCATACATATTTCCACTTTCGCTTAGAACTGGAGCAATGTTCTGATGTCCTCTAGAGTCAACCTGCTCATATGGATAATTGAAGTCTGAACTTCTTCCGGTATGTTCAGACATTTCAGCCCTTTCGGATCTATCAGGAAATGCCTGGCTCCCTTCCCAATAAACGTGATGAGGATTGTATTGCATTCTCTTGATGTGCGGATCGTTGGGCTGGGGTTTAAATCCTCGGTTCTTCGCCTTGTAATTAGGCCTAGTGCTGTCGAATGCATTCCACAACTCGGCACTCAGCTGTTTTACTGTGAAATACCTCTCTAGGCTGCCAAGATGCTCTATTGGGCTTTCCCCAACGTAACCAGAGAAGACCCGAATTTTTACAAACTGGTTCACTGTAGCAGGATTCACAGGGTTATTTCCACTGCCTGCGTTCATGCATTCACTCACACCTCTCGGCTCTTTATTATTAGTCTTGTCTACTTCTGTCATATTCTCCCCTTCCCCTACTTCTACTTCTAGCTTCTCAACTGTTCCTGCTAATGAGTTACCTCTAGTTGTATGTTTTCTATAGCCTTTCCGTTTTCATTTTTTATTACTGGTTCAACCCTTTGGCTAAAATTCTTACTGTGTCATTCGCTCAACTCTTCTATCTTCCTACTATTTCTTTCACCTATTTCCCTCATTTCCATAAACAACCTTTGCTGGCCTTCCATTAATTTCATGAACATATCCCTTATATTATAGCTTTCCATTTTATTTTTATCATCAACCACTGTCTCCATTCCCTTTCTAATTTCTATATCTCCGTCACTAGCTATTTCTCTGGACAGTTCCATTAGTTCTTCAGAGGTTTTTCCTATTTCGCACACTAGAGCATCCATTTTTTTTTGGATCTGGTGTGCATCAAATTTATTTAACACACACACACTAATTAATCAATTATATTTTATTCTACAGCTTTACTATCTAACCTTATCCTTATAGGATTATATTACTTTACTAACTTTATATTTCACAGACACTAGGTATGTTTGTTCGGCTCTCCCCATCTCACCCACTAATCGTCACTCACCCACGCCTGCCTTCAAGACCCCCCCACAACTGACTCCAATTTACAACCTAACTTCCCACGTTATATTACATTCTCTTTCTCTCCTTTTACAATCTATTATTTATTTTATTTCTTGCTTTGTCTACCACCAAGTTATTTTTTTGACTTGTTTATTAATTATTGCATCAACTATTAATTTTGTTATACTCGAATTCAAATGTGCTGAACTTGTCAACGTGACTTATATATCCCGGACTAGCCCCCAATTATAATGGAAATGGTTATTTGGATGGTTGCTTAATTATTTGTGTATTCAATTATATTTATTTCGATTATTTTATTCTATATTATACTTATTTATTATATTTTAATTCTTTTCATAACTTATATTTCCTATCCATTTATTGTTTTCAACTTAGATTCTTTATTATCTTATTCATTATTTTAACCAACGCCATTACAATACAAGCAGAGAGCTAATACAGATACAAATTTAACTTCATATCTATACCCTTGACTGAACCCCAAGGCAATACGTACATATTATCTTGGCATTATTTTTCCCAGCCAAGAACTCTTGGCTGCTGAACAGAGCAAACTATTTCAAAGAAACTTAGCGAATGTCCAGCGCTTGTTTTTATTTTTTAGAATTGGGATTTCACACAAACAAGCAGCACATGAATATCTTAAACAAATCAGTATGCCCCTTTAATCACTAATTACAGTTTCCCCCCTGTCATAGCTTGGTGATAGGAGAATAAAGCAAGGATACGAAATTTAATGACAAATATGTTTAATAATAATATTCACACTTTATATAAAAAATTACATTATAATAATAATAATAAACACACACTTATAAATACATGGCTATAATAAATATATGCAAATAGATCAGATATAAAAGTTCTTAAAGTCCTGTTGATAGAGTTCTATTTTTCTCAAATCATTAATTTTATATTTAGTTATAAATAGTAGACAAATGAAAATGCATGCATGCTTTTACCTAGGCTTTGTTGTAATTGTCCCATGGGTATTTCTTCTGAGCACTTTTGATTAACTTCCTCAGGTTGTGGGGTTATTTTCGTTCCAGTTTTTGCTTGTTGATTCCTTAGGTTCTCCATTAACTTCCTCCATTTGTGGGGTTATTTTCATCCAGTTTGCTGGTTGATTCTTTAGGTTGAGTTTCATCGACAGCTACAGAAGCGGTGGTCCCTCTAGCAGGTCAGGCAAAGATCTTACATTGTGAGTCAATGATGAGATGGCTCAAATCCGAACCTACGTCCCTTTAACGCCACTAGACATGCACTTCTTCCATTTTCTTTTTAGCTGTTGCTTCTCTAAAGTCTCTACTAGCAATGCCAGACAAAAATTGTAATTTTATTAATCTCTTTTTTTGTTCGTTGTTTTTAAAAATTTTTAATTAAGACTTAGATTTCCAATCAATTCTTATCATTATGTTTTTTTATTTAATTAGTGGCTGGAATGTAAGTCCCAATTAATTTAACAGATCAGGCAAAGATCTTCCGTTGATAACATTTCTTTGTCCATGGAATTTAATTTGTCCAACAGACTTTCACACCTACGGCCATATTGTTTCTTTTTATATATCACATATTACATTTATTTTATTTAAAGTTTACAATTCATTCATTTTTTTCTTTCACATTTACGTTTTACATTTATTTTAATTTGTTATAATATATTTTTTAAAAGAGAGAAGAAACGCATTTTTTTTATGCATCCACTTCCCCTCTCCCACAATAAACAAAAATAATTTCTAGCATTTGACTTATAAGAGAGAAAGAGACGCATTTCTTTATTTATGCAGCCCCCCCTCCCCTTCTCTTACTATTACAAAATCCACAGTAATTTTGACATTAGAATTTCAATTTTTTTCTTTCCCTTCCTTCTTTTTTTAAAAAAAAATTATTAGCTAATTTATTTCACCTTTATTACTTTCTAATTTTATTAATAAATATATATGTGTGTCGACGACTTTAAGTGGTCATCACAATATATTTTTTTAGAGTGTTTTTTTATTATTTTTCGTACATATTATCATAAAATCTGCTAAAAATATAGTTATTTTACAAAAGTAGTAAGGTTTTATTAAAAAATTCTATACTTTACATGATTGTAAATTGAAAAAGAATCCAGCTGTAGCAACAATTTTGACATCTTGTCAAGAGTTTAGATTGCTCCAAGCTGTTTATTTGATTTTCAAACAAAGATTAATGTTTTAGAATATTTTTCTGGCATTTATTTACATACTATAATGTATTTTGGTTAAAATATATTGAAAATATAGTTATTTTTAGAAAAACATTAAAATTTTATTAAAAAAATTCTTAACTTTTTCTAATAATGTAAATGTGGGAGGAATATAAATGATGTTTGCATTGCTGGTAATTTGCTACAATATTTTCTTTGATTTTTCCACTTTTGAATATTTCTATAAAATACAAAAAAATATATTGAAAAAACTTTCATTTACTTTCATAACATTACAAATAATTAATATACTTTTGCAAACGAAACTAAAATTAATATAATATTAAAAGTTGAATTTATTTTTTTCAAAGAGTTTGTGAATTGACCAATTAAAACAGTTAAGAGTTTTATCTCTCTCAACCAATAAATAAATTTGTCAATGGAAAGGTTAAAGAGTGGGTAGGGGAAATTCTAAAATAAAAGTAACAAGATTTAAAATTCAACATCTCCTTTTTATAAATAATAAAATATATAAAAGTAAGCAAATGTGAAATCAGACTAAAAATTAGTCTGTAAAAATAAATGTTTGTAAAACTTTCAAAATGTAATTACTTTAAAGATTACTTGGCTGATAAAAGAAAATTATAATTCACAATTTGGTTAATTAAAAAACCACCTATACTTACTTATTGAGATAGTAGATTAATCTGAACAAAGAATTAAGATAGCAAGAAAGGAAAATTAATTAAAAGATAGATTTCAAGTTATGATCAAAATTAAAACTACGATAAACAAATAAACAATGGAAGAGAAAAAGGTATAAAAGTTACATCTTCATTATTGTTCTTTAGTTAGGTTTGTGATATACAGTCAGGTTTGTGTTTTTACTATAGTTGGGACTGCAATCTGCTAGATAATTCCACTCTTTAATCTGTAATTCAGTTCAGTCTGAGTTCAGTTCATGTTCCCACCTTCATTTAGTGACTGAATCATTTTGGTCTTCATTTGTGCTCTTACATTATCCATTGTTCCAGAGATCCAGATATTCAGAAAATGTAGTGCAGTAGTAAACCAGTTATTACTGCTGTGATCAACATTAATGCAGAAGTCACAAAAGCCATAGAAGTGTTCAACAACTTCAAGCCCTCAGCCATCAACTAGCCTGCCTGAATCAATACCTGAAATGAATGCCAAAATTGTGAAGTAGAAACTGCTGCATACTCTCTCTTTCTCTTTCATTGTTTGACAGAAACCTAAAAGAAAAGCCATGAAACCATAGATGGAAAAACAAAAATCCAGCCATGTGGAAAATGAAAACCTAGATAAAGATACTTTCAAATATATTCTAATCACAGTCTAGACTCTTTATTTTAAATGAATGAAATTTAATTAATGAAGAACTATTATATCTATAGCCTAAAAATAATCATTTATATTTTTATGTAAGATACATTGTATTCTTTTATATTACAGATATGTGTGTGCATGAATAAATATTAATGTTTGCTTAATTGTTATTTTGTTTATTATCTCTCTCTTGTCACTGTGTCACCAGTAAATTAGTGTAGAGTTATTTTTATGTGTTAAATAAATGTGCTGGACTCTGGTTAAGAGTATGAGCTAGTCATAGGATATTTCAAGCACTGGATTGTGTGCCTATCATCCAAAGCATGCTGACTATGTAACTTGTGGTTGGCTGGTGCCTGAGGTTGATTCTCAAAACAAATAAATCACTTTGGATAGCAGGAGTTTAAATTCTGCAGTTGAGAAGTGCTTCAGCCTGGAATGTGATCATAGGTTATGTTTTGTATAGCTTCAATTTGGTTATTGGTACCATTGATGTTTCATCTATCAATGGTATTCTATTTCTCTGCTTGAAGGTTGGTCCATTTCCATTATATTAAAAGGGTTATATTATAAAAGATGTTTAACCCCATTTAAACCAATTAAATCCATCATCTTTTCAGATCCGGTTTAATATAAAGAAAATATATAAAAGATATTTTTAATTATTTATACATAAAGAAAATATATAACAGATATTTTATAATAGAATTGAAGTTTCAGAGAAGAAAATAAATATCATTTATTTTAATGTCTTGTAAAAATTTAATGACAAAATTGAAACGTAAAGGCGTGAGTGTGTCTTTTAGCAATATTATGCTAGATAAGTTGTAATTGTAAATGTATAGCTTTTAAAAGTTGTTTTAATTTATGCCTCTCTGGAATTGTTAATTTGTACTAAATAAGAATGTAGATCACAGCAATATTAGACAAATTACAATACAATGACTTTATATAAGAATAAATAGGACAGAGTTACATACAATATTCAAATACAAAGAGATTATTAACCCATAATTACTGTTTTTAAATGTGAATGTTTCATAAAAAAAGTTTAAAAAAAACGATTTGCCAAGATTTCAGCTGAAAATGTATTGATTATTTTAAAATATTCTTTAATAAAATATTCTTTAAAAAAAAGTAGTTAAATAAAGCATTTTATTTCTTGTTCAACGACTTTTAAAAGTTAAATTTATCATGCAATTAAAAAGAAATTACAACTTGACAGCTTCAGTAGTTTTCTCAAATATAAAAAAACTGTCCAATTCTATAGCAATAGCAGTTAACATTTATAACAGTAATGTTATAGCACTATATCAACTGGTATGTCATGATTACTTAAGCTCATTGTAGATAGCTCTAAAATAAAGTGAAGCTAAATTGCTTTTAAAACATATACTTAAGCAAATAATAACATAATGTGATATTTTTGTTTGACAAAACTGTAATTAAGTGTTATACAGAAATCAATAAAGTGTGTATATAATTTTAAAATTAACTTTTGCCTTAAAAGAGAAGTTATTTTCAATGTTATTATGGTAAATTCTAATAATTTGAAAATTGTTCCGTGTCTTTGTCTATATATATATAAAGGGGATTTCAACTCAGAATTTCAAGCCACTTTACTATTCACACTATTGTATACTACTGATACACATGACCACACACATACAGAAAAGAAATAATCACTAAAAATCGTATTTTGTGCTAAACTAGCACTCATCAGTTGGTCGAGATTACCACCTCCCATACTTATATATAATCAGTGCTCAGTTTATATTAAGATAGCAAATTTTTCCACTTTAATGGACAGGTTTAAACCTACTCCAACCTCCAACTCTTCAGCCATACATACCATTGAAAATCTGATAATACAATTCCCAAATCCTATGCTGATGCCAATATTGTTGTCATGCCCGATCAATATGGTTTACTATGCATTTTTTTATTGGTGTTATATTTAATATTACAGAAGAGAGCATTCAAGACTTTCTTTTAGCACATTATTTAACTAACATATAAATTGTTAAGATATATAATAAAGCTAAGATATGGAGAAAAAACTAACTTTTTATCAATTTAAAATAATTGGATAAAGGTATCATTTCTTTGCTTTATTTTACATTTAAAATTCTTTAATTTTTTTAAAGCTGGTTTTAGTCTATGATGAGTTAGTTATTTTATTCTCATTAATAAATTATCATTTGCTACAAAGAAGTTACTTGGACCTATATATCCTATTTATCCATTAAAAAATGACTACCCAGTGAAAATCTTACAATAAAAATATTATTGTACGTTCAATTAGTTTCATAAGAGATCAGCAATATTTAACAGTGAAGAAACACTCATTGCACAAACAGTTTGTTCAAGAATGACACTAAGAGAGCTTTCTTCACATTTCTCAATTAAGAACCTTCTCAGAACTTGTTGACTCTTTATGCTATTACCCTCACAATTCCCTTTTTAATGAATAATGAAGTATTATCCATATTATTATAATTATCATTTTTAAACATTTTTAAAATAAATGATACCCATATAATACCCCTATAATAAGTAAAAGTAAATATTAATTTCAAAAATGTTTTTGATATTTTTAGCCTTAATTATTTAGCTAAACAGATATCTAATATTATTCTGAAAAATACAATCCTTATATGTGGTTTAATAAAGTATAAAAAATAGATTAGCACCCAACAAAAAACTTCATAAAACTCTCACCAATATTTCAGATTACAAAATGCTTGGCCCAGGAATCTTATCCTTTCCCTGTTATTTTTGCTATCTATATTGATACACTTTTAAAAGGTTAGCATCATATTTTGAGAATATTTGTCCCATACTTAGGAAGAGTGGTAAATATATTTGCCTATATGAAGGATGTCACGATAATTATCAGAAGAGTCTCTGATTTTTTTTTTATTCAGAAATGCTTAAAAAAAATTTAAATATCATTTAATCAATTGGATCAGAAGATAAACAATGTTTACAATTCTTCCAACTCTATTTCATGGTAATTCACTACATACTGCAATGATCAAAATTAATTCAATAATTAATAAATTAGTCACTAATAAATTTTCAATTAAATTATTAATTTTCAATCTGTTTAAATGCAACTTAAGAACAAAATTAAAATAGTTAATTATATTCTCAAATGTCTTTTGGCATAGTGAAGTAGTATAACCATGGTAACAACAGAATAAATTAATAAGTATATATCTAATTATTTATGGGGAACAGGATTAAAACTTTTATCACACAATACCTGAAAATATTAACTAAAAACAATGGATTTGATTAAAATAGCAAAAGTCTCTCAATACAGTAATGCCACTCAAAGCAAGACAGAGTAATTAACAACAGTTATAACAACAGTTATGAGCAAGCATGGAAAATAGTAATCATGTGATGTTTAAAGGTTTAATAACAATGGATTTGGATTAGTTGACATTAGGTTGTTTTGTCAATTCATAAAAGTTATAAACTTCTATTTCACATCAACTTTTCTAATTGTCAGCTGTCTAATTTGGTAAAGTAGGAAAAACATAATTTTTGATAATATGGGGAGTAGTTATAAGAGATCACATAAACAGGCTTGATATAACTCAAATGCCATTCAAAGATTTATACATTCCAAAATTCATATGCGATTCTCATTGAAAATCTATTCACCTACAAAAATATTAAAAAATATGTTAATGGATAATTTATTGACTAATAGAGGTATCAAATTTCTGTATGGTGTTTTTATAACTACAACATTTCTTAACAAAAGTCATAGATGCTCACTTTTTTCACACAATTTGTAAATTATGTGGATTAGATAAAAAAAATAGTTTTACACATGGATTGATTATTGTCCCTTTTCAACAAAAATTGAATTTAATTCTGTTCAATAATGCACTAAACAAAATTTTGACATCAAGTTTTTTGATAGGTAAAAAAAAAAAAGACTATAAGAGCTATATTATCACTTCTCATATTTATATAGCTGGTAAGATGTAAGGCAATTTTCAAAATAAACATTATTATTCTATTCACCAGTTCAAAAAACTGTATTATAAAGATTTACAAGTTCTGTCAAATAATTAAGATTTATAAGGTGACCACAAGAATTATTTAATTCATAGAATACACTATGACTCAAGTAAAGTGTAATTCACAACTACATGTTCATTAATGAAGTTATGTATCCAATATAGTAATATCTTGAACTACTTATATTGAGAGTCATGCAAAAAATAATAATCATCAGTAAAATAAAGAAATGTTTCTTTCTAAATGTAGCATGCTAAATTTCAATTTTAAATATGAAAGTTTTATTTTTACTTGATATGTATAAATGTATTGTATATAGTAAAATAAACTAGTTTTTTAAATAAGAAAACTTTTTTAATTTTTTATTAATATAAATTTAATAATTTTTGATAATAATAAATTAATATGTTGCTATTATTTCAATTTAATAGCCTTTCATTTTATCAGTTACACCTATTATTAATATTTATTTTGTATAGATGCTTTCTGTATATTATTAATATCTTTTATTTTTGACTAATAATTCCACTGTCAAATAATTATATATATATATTGTGCCAGGCATTATCAAATGGCCTTGCACAAAATCTGCTGTAAAGAATATTACAGCAGATACATATATAGATTTGTACATATTAGGCACAACAACTATATAAACGTGCTATATTAATCCAATGGAAGTTGGTCTGAGCATTAAAATACCCACACACACCAATTTAAAGTAATATGAAATTGACATACAAAATATTGCATAATAAACTCATGTGTTGTTTTTGTTTTTCCTTTTTGTATATTTTTTATGATATGTCATTATATGTATTTGCTTTTTTATTTTCTAATATACTTGTATATTTTTTTTAATTTTCTAAAGATTGTAATTTTATTCCATAAGAAAAAAAAATGTTAATTGCTTTTGCAAAAATCTGATCAAAAGCAAAAGGTTTGATAATGCTATAATTAAACTGTTATCTTTTTAAAAAAATTCTTTTGAATTGATTTCGTAAGCAAGTGGTCTGGGTTATTCAAGATGGAAACCATTGTCAAACTTAAAATGTAGAATTTAATCGGAAAGATATAGAGGAATGTTTATAATCTAAGTGATAAGGTAAATTAAAAGGATTGGCTGATTCATTCTTCTCAGAGGGATATCTGAATTGGGTTTTATTAGTGGGATTGATAGTGCTGGGGGATTTTTTTTTCTTACTTGGGCATTCAAGTCGTTCACTACTTTGGCTCCAAAGATTTTCAATCATCTAGCAACTTAGAGATAAAATTTATGGACTAGACCGCTGCTGACATTTTCTAAGAAATCCATTATATAGTTCTTTTAAGAACTCTTGATTTCTTAAGAATTTAATAAACTAGTCAAGATAGAAAAATGAACATTTGATAAAATTTATTATCATATACAAACAGAGGAACATATGAAGCAATTTACCAGTGAGTCCAGTAAAATGACCGTGGGGTAGACAACCAGCCGGTGCACCGCCCTTTCTCTGTCCCAAGCCGCCAAGATATGACCATGCCAGTTCCAGCCGCCCACGATGATGACAAATACTGCCTTACTAAATAAATGAAATCCTCACTACACAGCCAGTTGACTTGAAGCCCATTCAGAGCCCAGAGGAGAAGAATGAAGATGCAGACATAGGTTTATTTTAAGAGATTTTATTAATATTGAAATAATTAACTTTGATATTTCCGATTAAATATATTATTATTTTTTTGTTATTATTATTAATCATTTAAAAAAGAGAGAGAGAGAGAGTCTCTCGCATATGTATATTGAATTTGCGGTTATTACGGGCATATATGATAAAGCTTTTACTTAAATCTTTTGAGTCAATTTTTCTATTTTAAATTCTAATATTTTCAACAAAGATTGCAATGAGATTCTTTTTGTTGTTGTTGTTGCTATACGTTTTGCTCTTGTTGTTATTCCTGAAATTCATCATATATAAATATACATGTGTATATATGCGTACATACGCTTATAATATTCGGTAAATACGATATCTCATGTTGAATATCTTAAAAAAAATGTATTTAACTATATATCCTTTTTAAGTTATTTTTTTTTGTCACTGCGGCACCTCATGATGGTGCAAGAAGGGATTGATCTATTATAGATTCCCTGTAAGCAAGTCCTCTAATAACTTTATATTTAAAATAGTAATAAGTGTATAATTGTGCCGCACGTATATACATGTATAGGAATTTATCTATATAAAAAAAAAAAAAAAAGGTTTTAAAGTCATCAGTAAAAGCGTATGCCTGTATGACCGAGAATCTCATATCTGTATAGCAAATCACACAAAGGAAAATTTATTTCTACTAGGTAAAAGGGGCTCAGACCACTTCCATTCTTTATGAAGTATCTTATTGTAAATAGCTTTAGGGGTTTATCTATTTTCGTAATCATTTAAATTGTATTTATATATCTAAAAGCATCAAAAATATATATATGGGTTTGTAATCATTAATTATTTAGTATTCTTTTTATTATATCATCATTAGTATGAAACGGTGGTGGGTATTTGGGATTAAATAAATGGTTAATCATAATATTAAACTTGTTTCGGTTTCGTATTATTATTTATATTGATAAAAATGTATTCTTTCCTTACCAACCACGTACCTGTAATAATCATTTAACTTACCCATTTGAAGACCCTAGATGTAGAGTGACTGAGCTAGCCACAAAGGGATATCGCTCTACCGGGGTGTTGAATCTTATTCTCATGTTTCGCTGGACATATGGTATTGCACATCCTTCTGGGAGGGGGGAAAAATCTTTAGTTTTAAATCTAAAATTTAAACAATGCAAAGATCAGCTATTAATAATTATCTTATTTTTTTAAAGAAATTTTATAATTTCAGTAGTTTGCCACAAAAATATAAATATTTTCAATATTGCTTTCATTTTAAAATTTATATATATATATTGATTCTATTAGTCAGTATATTGCTTGCAACGATTAGAAGTCTTGTTTTGCATTTTTTATCTTTATTCAATTTAGATGTGTTAAAAGTTATTATAATGTAATTATAAAAACATAGACAAGTAGCATTAAAAATTCATTATTAATGCGCATATAAATTTTACCATAAAGAAAAAAATTGAATGAGTAATTAGAAATCAACAATTTCATAAATATTTTTCCCATAGAATGCAATAAATAATTATCTTGTAAACAATAATCAAAACATTAGATATTAGAAATAACGATGTAAAAACGTTAGCACAAAGAATACAATTATTATTATCAATAGAATTTTAAAGTTATAATTAGCATTAATTCTAATATTTGATGCCTAGATTATTAATGTCCTTGGGGTGATTCTTTACATTACTTCAGACAAGGTAGTCTGTGTGTTTATAATTATGTGCTTAGTAGTATTGATATAAATAATTACCAATAATTCTTATAATACAAGAAATAAAGAGGGGGAAAAATATTTACTTGTATGAAGATTTTGTCTGTACCTCTGAAGTAACCTTTAAATAATCTGTTATAGGTCATTCCAAAGACAATGCATAGAAGATTACTGAAGCACAGACATTAGTTACAAATTTGCATTAAATCTCACAATGTTAGAGTAATGATCTCACATTCTTGTTTTATCTTCTAGAAACGAATAACTAGATATATACTTCTAAATAATAATTAGACAATTAATTTATTTTGGATCAATCAGCTCACTATAGAAAAACCAGAAAATGTACAAGTTTTACAATGATTAGGTTCTAACTGGAGTTTCATACATATTATATAACAATTTTTTAAAACTTATGAAGTGGATTAGTGTCATAAAAAAATCGTCACTAGTAGAAAAGAGCAAATTCAAAAACTAGTTCAGTAAATTTTAATTTTTCATAGTTTTAAAAGTTTCAGAGTTTTGTTAAAAGTAATTTTAAAATATTGATTCACTTTTTTTTATAGAAAGCAATTTCATATCATTATACACAAACACATAAATATATATTATAAATAATTATATTTTAGTACTAATGTTAAATTAATCTTGAATTATTCTAAAATATAATTCGTTTTTTAAAACTATACATTCAAAAAATGTATACGTTAAGATTTTATATTTATAATTAATTAAAACAAGATAAATTATTTTGTACCCAAATATTTATAAAAAAAATTTGAATTCAATTTGCAATGTTAAAAAACTGGTATTGGTAAAATTAGTTAATCCCAGAAATAAATCAAATGAATTTTAGTTTTTCATATCTCTGTTAATTTATTTGTGTGAAAATATATATTATTGGAAGCCTCTTTATATAATAATTTGAATTATGATTGCGAAGAAATTTAAATTATTCTATAAAGAGAGCAATACATTATTATACTTTGTATGCATATGTTACTTAAGTTAAATCAATGTTTTTTTTAAATTAATCAAAGATTCCTATCAGTTTCCCTTTTGTTGGTTTGCTCTTTTCTCTCTTTACCAAAACCCACACACACACAAATATGCTATAATATGTATGTTGCAACGAAGATTTAATTATGGGCTAATTTATATGCTAATAAATCTAGTAGGAAATAATTTAAACTCTCCATGCAAAAGGAAAAAAAAGAAATTCAAGTTCACATTTTGGTCAAACAATAGTTTTCTGAGTTACGTGGAGTAAGCTTACTAAGAGGTCACATATATATCAAATAGAAAAGGTACCTGTGTTTTCCCCAGGGAATTGATCGAATTCACCTAGTGAAAAAGAAGTCTCCGGTCCTTTGTCTGTGAACGGACTTTTTGAAGTTCAGATTCCATGGCTGAATTCTGCTTATTGATTATTTTTCACATCTCATTCGATCCAACATTGTTTCTTCTTGAGGTGATTTTCCAAGCTTGATGTCCCTTCTCCAATATCGGCAGCTGGGGAAGGATTCGAACACCTCGCATGTTGAAGTTTCTACCCCAGCCTGAACCTATTTTATCAATTCATAATCTTGATTTCTGAATTCTTGTTTCCGTATATAATTCTTCCATCTGCTTTCTTCCACTCTCAAACTTATAATAATCAATTCCCTTTTTTTTTAATTATAAAATTTATCTTTCTTTTCATTCATTTTCAATTAACATTCATTGTGCCTTCATTGGAATGCACCATAAAAGCTTTTAACCCCTTTTTTAGTATTTAATTAGAACTTGACATTCCAAGATTTTTTTATCAGTTAATTTTATTATTCTGCAAATCACTGTCTTCCATCTTGACATTTATTGTTCTTTTGTTGACTTAATATGTATATATTTAAAAAGTTTATCAAACAAAATGTTTTTATTTTGTGAATTTTCATTTTTAATAATTCAAAAACGCACTCATACATATAGATAATGATGTGTATAGCTGGGCTTGGCAAAAAAAAAAAAAATCAGAGCAAGTGTATACCCCCATATCTCTTTTATGAGCTTTTTTATTCAAATTACGTAAATCTATAATTCAATACGACCACACATGTTTGTTTTTTCCTATAATACGTTAGTAATACTATATATATAATATGTTAAGTATACCAATACATATTTGTCTAATTATTGCAACAGGGTTTGATTATACCTGCCCTGTTGCAATACCTCCCTCCGGAAGCCTTTAAATACAGTCTACATATTTGAATGGCTCCTGTCTAAACCAACGGAACTATCCATATTTCCTCAATTCAATTTTTTTTCGACTTTTACTCTGTAGCTATAAAAATATAAGAGTAAGTGACCACCAGCCCAATGTTATACACTGGGTCTGACCACAACTCATGCACATATGATGTGCTATGAATGAACACAGCCAACTTCACCCCGACTTACTTGGTTGGATGACTACAAAATATCAAAAAAAAATGTAAAAAAAAAATTTCCTTTTTTTTTAACAAGAAAGCATTTCCTAACCACACTCTGCTGCTTCTGAGTCTTATGGGTGTGGATAACTAGAACAAATGCCCAATTCTTATTCAGAATTTTCCAACCATGTCAGGAATAAAAAGCAGCTATACACAGAATGCAACACACCACATGCCCGATCGAGCAGCCAACCCATATTCCCCCATCAGTCTTCGACCGCCTTCCTCCCAAAGCTTCACAACTACAACTTATTTACTCTCTATGCTGCTAGATTCCAAACCCCCAAAGCATAATGCTGCCCCCTTCCCAGACTTTCTTATGCCTTTAATATTTCTTAAGTATATATATTTATAATTTTGCTGTGGACCGATCGATATTTCACTATGTTATTTTGACTTACTCTTGTTTTCCACTTTTATAAAACCTTGCTTTGAAAACTAGGACAGATAGACTGTTGTTATTTCAAAACCTTCATTTCAAAGTTAGTTTCAAATTCAAAAATTGTCAAAATGATTATAAAAGTAAAAAGTGTAAAATATATTAAAATCATAGCTACTGTGTGGGCGTAAATTAAATATAATTCATTACTAGAATTTCTTTTAAAACAACATTAATTTAATATACACCTGGGTCTCTTTTTATGTGGATTTATTTAATGCGATTTTGAAGTTACGCAATTCACGTTTCTTCGGAAGTCGAAATCCGATAATGCGTTATTACTTTAAATAATAAATTTCATGCACTTATGTCATATTGAAAGTAATAGCACATTATTGGAATTCGACTTTCATCTTAGTAATTTCAGTATTTTCAGTGCTTTATAATAGTAAGATTTTATGCAATAATAAAATTAAAATCATGTTTTTCACATTTTATGTATACACACATTAAATTTTACAAGATTATAATGTAAATTTGTTCAAACATTGTGCGTGTTAATTTTGCATTTTAAATCACATTCTGCTTTTGTTTTTTAAAAAAGAACGTAATCAATTATTAATCATTTAGTGTCCGCAAGTTTATTTTTAATTATTTTCTTATTAATGACACTAATCACGAACATGCTCTTAAATTCCAATGAGAGCTAAATGGTTGTATGTCAGGATATCATGAGCTTCATAAACAATTAATAAAATCATCATCTCAAAGATTAATTACTAATTACATTGTCACCAGAAAATCATTAACACAACGTGAGAGTGAAGTAGGCGCTAGTTTTATTTCCTCTTGTGAAGAATCTGTTTTTTTACCAGTTTGCAAACGAACCTGTTTATTGGCAAGTAGCGATAATAATTAAAACGTGTATTAAAAAATGTCAATTACTGTACTGTAAATTATGCATAAAAATATATTATTTTGAATAAAATTAAATATTATTGTTAAAAAAAGTTTGTCTTGTACCAATTTTTTTCAAATTTGAAATTTTTTATTAGTCATATTTTATTTCCTTATATTTTTTTTTGCGCGAATTTTAAAGTAATTTTACATTGGTGCTTTGCTTTTACATGATTTTTGAAAAATCACAGTCCGTATCCTCCCTTTTTCAAGGTAAGTAATGTCTATTTTTGTGTAATTTCATTTGCGCATGTTTTCTGAGGAACCTATCTATCGCATAAAATGAGACCCAGGTGTATATATGTAAAAAATTATTTTTATTTAGTTATAACATCTTATAGTGACAGAAACTCAACTAATTATTTTGTATCTAATTAAAATGGATTAATTATAAAGGTTAACCACTTAAAAACTTGTTTACTTTTTTTTTTTTTAATATCTGTATTACTTTTTTTTAAAAAAAAAAATCAATCACGAACAAGAAAAACATTTACATTCATTATTTACAAAAAAAAAAATCCATAACAAACTGAAAGTTCTTTAAAACCAATCTAACCTAAACTGATTACTTTATGAAAACGTCTTTATATTCTGCACTCAGTTGGTATTTTTCATATAGCCTATAAAGTTGTTTTTTTCTTATAAAACTCAATATTAACTACATCCAACTCTGCCAATATAATATAACTTCCGTTTTCCTAATTTTTTCTTTTAGCTAAAACAATAATGATCTGACAAAACCGATATGTATATATTTATTTACTTTCTCAAAAAAAAAATTCATGCTAATTTCTTTTATTTTTTCTTTTCCTCATTGATCTACTTCTCTTCGATGCCCTTGCATTGGGTCGCCATTGTACGAGTCCTACCTTTTACCTATTTTTTCTTAACATACTCGTCTTTACGTGAGTATGAACATGTATATCTATATACATGTATAAACAAAATATAAGTCCTATACATATATAATTTTTCTTTGATATCATACACAGTATATATATGGACATCTAACTAAAGACTCCAAGTGCCAATCTCACCCGTAGGTAAGAATCATACTGGACAATATGGAAGCATGTAATTGGATGATAAAATGACCTGGCCTATGGCTAGCTTTTCTCAGGGTGGGTGATAAAATTACCGGCAGTAGATCTAACCCTCTCTTTTTTTTCCTTTAAAAAAAAAACTCACAACACAAAAGAAAAACCATTCATCATTTCTATACATATTTATTAGTAATAATATTTATGCATCTATCAAAAAAATATATATTATTTACTTAAGTTAAATCAATGTTTTTTTATTAATCAAAGATTTCTATTAGTTGCCCTTTTGTTGGTTTGCTCTTTTCTCTCTTTACAAAAACCCACACACACACAAATACACTATAATATATGTGTTGTAATGAAGATTTAATTATGGACTAATTTATATGCTAATAAATCCAGTAGGAAATAATTTAAACTCTCCATGCAAAAAGAAAAAAAGAAATTCAAGTTCACAATTTGGTCAAACAACAGTTTTCTGAGTTATGTGAAGTAAGCTTACTAAGAGGTCACATATATATCAAATAGAAAAGGTACCTGGGTTTTCCCCAAGGAATTGATCGAATTCTCCTGGTGAAAAAGAAGTCTCCGGTCATTTGTCGGTGAACGGACTTTTTGAAGTTCGGATTCCATGGCTGATGATCCAACATTGTTTTTTCTTGAGGCGATTTTCCAGGCTTGACGTCCCTTTTCCGATATTGGCAGCTGCTACACATTCAGGGGAAGGATTTGAACACCTCACACATTGAAGTTTCTACCCCAGCCTGAACATATTTTATCAATCTATAACCTTGATTTCTGGATTCTTGTTTCCGTATATAATTCTTCCCTCTGCTTTCTTCCACTCTCAAACTTATAATAATCAATTCCTTTTTTTTAATTATAAAATTTATCTTTCTTTTCATTCATTTTCAATTAACATTCATTGTGCCTTCATTGAAATGCACCACAAAAGCTTTTAACACCTTTTTTTAGTATTTAATTAGAACTTGACATTCCAAGGTTTTTTTATCAGTCAATTTTATTGTTCTGCAAATCACTGTCTTCCATCTTGACATTTATAGTTTTTTTGTTGACTTAATATGTATATATTTAAAAAGTTTATCAAACAAAATGTTTTTATTTTGTGAATTTTCATGTTTAATGATTCAAAAACGCACTCATACATATACATAGTGATGTGTATAGCTGGGCTTGGCAAAAAAAAAAATCAGAGCAAGTGTATACCCCCATACCTCTTTTATGAGTTTGTTTTATTCAAATTATGTAAATCTATAATTCAATATGACCACACAAATGAGTAAATATTAGTTTTGTTAGTAAAGTAATATATGTTTTGTTTCTTTCTATAATATGTTAGTAATAATATATATATATATTTTTAATAATACGTTAAGTATACGAATACGTATTTGTCTAATTATCGCAACAGGGTTTGATTATACCTGCCCTGTTACAATATATATATATACATTACAAATCTTTTACTGACTTTATAGTTCCTAAGTAAATTTTAGATATAATGCAAACAAGCAAAAATGTCAAATGTAAACTGAAATCATGCCGTCTAATATCATACTCTTTTTTGACTCAGATTATAGTTTTAAAGTTATATATAAAATGTTCAAATTACCCTCCCAACCATTATGATATTTTAGCAATGTCTTCTGTGAATAAATATAATGTTTGAACATCAAATAATTGACTGTTTGAAGTTCAAACTTTATATTTATTTACAGAGAGCATTGTTGAAATATTATAATACTTAGGAGGATGATTCAAACATTCTTCTATTTGAATTTTTAGTTAACAATATGCACTGGAATATATTCATATATATATATATATTGTATTGGTTGAAAAATGTCCACCACATAAACTGCAAGTCAGATCCAAACTCAGCCAAACCAAACTGAATTCAAACTCAACTCACCAGCTCAGATCAATGGATGATCTAAATTGATGGCATAGTGCCATGCGCCAAGGAACTAGCTCAATGGTTGGTGATGGTTAGACACCCCCGAACTGATACTAATATCGGATAATAAACTGACTAAAGATAATTTTAAATCGAATCATGTGTATATGTTCGGGTTGCCAACACCGACAGCGAGCCTTAACTTTTAAAATAATTATTGAATAAAGGAATTTAGAAACCAAGTGTGTTTATAGATATTTTAATAATAATAGTAATGGTTTTGTTCAATTTTAAATGATGATTATATTGATCACCTCTAGCCTTAAACAGAGTTTATTCCTATTATATGCCAATGAGTATTACACAATATTCCAAAGTCTATATGTCTATGCCCCCAACAAGAAAATAAAGGCAGATAAAGGTATTCAGTGGTGACAGAAATTATGATTCTTATTTTATACAGAAGAATGTGAGATTTATTTTTACATTCGCAAATCCATTCATGAAGAGCAAGATACATATTTAGGGCATATCTTTAATCTTTATTAGAAAACTTATTTAATTTGAGATAACTGAGAATTTGTTTGACTTTAATTTAAATAACTTCATCACAAATTACAAGCATAAGAGCAGGCTTTACTGGAACAGAGAAGTAATAGTGCTGATGAGTTATGAGCTCTAAAATAACAAGAGAGATAGTCACTGGTCAGTTAAGTAGTATGGTGGCTTGTACTTGACAAGTCTTACCACCCTTTAAAGAGACGGGGAACATGGGGGAAAGCCAGGCCCAGTTATAACTATGAACCTTTGGTGTTCCGAATATAATATAAGTGGGGGAGGAAGTGCTTTCTTCCTCTATAATTTAAAATAACAGTAAAATTACCACCGACAAGCCTATGGAATGGAAGATTTCCCTACATCAGCAATGTTCCGAGATGATGACTTGATAGTCACCATTTGAAATAATAAAACCCAATTTATTATAGAATGCTCTATGTGATGACTTGATCAAATTAATTAAAGTCAAATGAGCTTTTAACCAAAACTATTTTAAAGCATTTATGAAATTATATTAGTTATGCCCCAAACATTGTGCCCTCCCTGAATCTTAATAGAAAGTAACAGAAATTTGAATTAGAATATATTTAGTTGATTCCTTTATTGACCCACTTTTGCAAAATATTTTAACATTATATATGAGTAAATAAATATTGGTGAAATGAGAAAATAGCTGGGGCATAGATTAGAAACAGAGCTAATAATTTATTATTAGCCAATTATAAAAATAACATTTAATAATTTCTTTCGACTCGATGATTAGTAGAACTGTATAAACCTAGTTCTAATGGGTGAGAATTACTATCAGAATTAATATTATATTATTTGCACAAAGCAAATGGGACAAAGGGGCTCATCAAGTCGAAGGATTATTGGCATATAATTAAAAGTAAATGACATTAATAAATCACACAATATATATATATATATATAATAAATGAACCACCATCATAAGAAAGGAAAATTAAATCTAAGGACTAGAGATTTAGAATTACAATATAATTTAAAATAGCATAATTAAAAGTAAGTTTTATACAGATTATTACATTAATAAATAAGAAAAGCTTTTAAAGGAAGTGTAAAGTAAAGTTTGAAAACTAACCAGAAGTTACGGTTCATTATGGAAATATATTATCATTTCTTCCAGGGCTGGTTCCTTAGTTTACATGTCCAAGTTGGTAAAATGTAGGTATGCATATGGTCAATTACTTGAACAGCATTCTATTGATTTTTCATGATTTTGGCAGCATGATTGGTCGAAAAAGGTTTCATTGATGATTTTCAGGGGACTTCAGGAAACGTAGTCAGATTCCTGAAGTTTTAGCCCCTCACCATGATAGGAACACTGTTTAAATTCATGATTTTTAAAACACACAGAGTTTAATGGCACTTTTCTCTAACAAAGATGGATTCTTCCCTCTCCAAACTTTTCCAGGCTATTTATACTGTCCTCTGATGCCTTCAGGCTAGCACTTCTTTCATTATCAATGTTACAAAATTTTGCTAGTTGTTTTTAGATACATTCCTTCAATAAGGCTTTCAAACTCATTAACTTGAATTCATTTTCTAATTAGAAAATAAATTTTTAAAATCAGAAAAATGATTTTAATTAGGAAATCCTTACATTTTAAATACTTATCTTTTTTTCTAATTAATAAAACTTTACCCATTGTTTTTGGAAAGGGAAAATCTGAAAGTTTATCGAAAGAATGTAGCTTTTAATCACTAAAATTCAAACAGATTATTTAAAAGTAAAATAAACATTCCCAGCATAATGAAACTTTCTAACAATTATATATATTTAAATATTTATAAATATATATGCATAATTCACGCAGTTGTAATATATATAGATTCATGAATTTATTAATAGCATCGATTAATTTAAACCTTAAACTAATTGATTTTAATACACATTTATAAAATAGTTTGTCTTTAAGAAAACTAGCATGGATTGACCATATAAAGCCCAATTGCATCGGAAATTTAAGGTTAGTACTAGGGTTTGAAGTGGGTTTATGGCTAGATGTCATGAAGCTAGGATCGAACTCAGATCTGACTGCTTCAATATATATATATATATATATCATTATTATCATCATAATTTCCAGGCATTATTGATTCACTATAGGATGAAAGTCACTCCAAGTCTAAACCAGGTTGTATGATCCATAGTCCCTCTTCCCCACATTACACCATCAAACTTTCTTATTTCCTCTACAATTCTGTTGTATAATTCATCCCTGTCCATTTATTGTCACTTCTCTTTTAGAAATGTGACCAATGCAATTCCATGTCAGTCTATTAATTTTCCCAATAATGTTAGTGTTATTTGTATTCATTAACAATGAATCATGCTTGAAAATAAAATTAAGATAAACATTTGCTTTTATTGTTGAAGAATTCTATGCATTTTACTTGTAAAATAGAATGAATAATAGGTTATATTTTATTTTCAATCTATTCAGTTTATATTAATTATTTGATAGAAAAACTTATTAATTATGAATGTATATAGTTAAAATTGTTTGTTTGATAGTTGATGATTTTTCTTGATGGTTGAAGAGAATAAATCAAAAGAATTATTAAATAAATATAATTTTATCCTTATATAACATGTATTTTAAAAAGGTTAGGTTGATTTTTATTCAATTAAAGTTTTTAAATTTATTAGTGATAATAGATTTGAAGAATAAGAATTTGAGAGAATATTAAATATGATGCCTATCAGCCTATGACTTATGGAGTTTTTGTTACAGAAGAGAAATTAAATCAGTCTAAAAATATAGATTTGTTTCAAAAAAGAAAATTTTATAAATATTAGTATCAGCTATTCTAATAAATTGATCATGGCATTTGTGTTTAATAAAAATTATAATAGTGATAATAATAATTTAAAAAATGTTAATAGAAAAATTAAATCAGTCTAAAAATATAGATTTGTTTCAAAAAAGAAAATTTTATAAATATTAGTATCAGCTATTCTAATAAATTGATCATGGCATTTTTGTTTAATAAAAATTATAATAGTGATAATAATAATTTAAAAAATGTTAATAGAAAAATAAAATATTTTATTTCTTTGCTTAAGGAGAAATCACATTATATTTGGTAAGAAAAAATAGCATGTTGTAATTTTAATGTATTGAATAATATAAAAGATAAAATTAATAGGAATGCAATTCTTGGAGTTGTTTATATTATTCCTTGTTTTAGTATGAAATTATTAATTCAAAGTAACATGATCTTAACCCTCTCACAATGCTAGTGCATTGTGTCAATTTTCATTGTTTTCTCTGACTGAAATCTTTCAGCATTAATTTCAATATTAAACTGATATTATTTATAAGAATATTATAAGTTTGACTTTATCTGCCAGATATTTTTGTTTACAAATGAAACAAAATTTAAAAAATCATATTTGACTTTTATAAATATTAAAAAATTACATTGTAAACAAAACAATAAAGGTTTTTTGTCATCTACTGTCAGGGGGAGCAGTTTTATTTTATAAAATGATCAAAATCTTTATTATTTGATATTAATATTTAAAATGTGAATGAATAAATATCAATATATGATAAGTCTATAAAATTATGCTTTAATGGATTGTGGCAAAAATTATGACATTAGCATGGATTGGTGCTGTTTTAGGGATGACAATGCTTGTTGCAATCACTATATATTTTTTCTACATTATTTTAAGTCTACCTATAATTTTAAATTGTTATGTACAGATTTATTTTACTATAGTTATACTTTTAAAATTAATAATTGAGAAAAAATCTGAAGATGCCAGCATTATAGAAATCTTTTAGAACATGACAATAGCCAATTTTTATGAAAATAACATGAAAAAGATGGCCTTATATATCAGTAAAAATAGAAATTTTTGATAGGTGGGGTGCTTTAACCTAATGCTAAATGAAAAAAATCAGCAAACAAAAAAAATTGAACTATTATGTCAACTGTTTACAATTTAAAGATTATTTATGCTATGTATTTATAAAACTCTCATTTTAAAACAAAAAATTATATCACCAGAGGTGATTTTCTTTGAAACATTTATTTTTAAAAAAACAACTGAAAAAGTTTGTTATAGCAAAGTGGAAGCAGATTTTACTGGATAAACTAGAATCTTCTTTGTCAAAAGAGTAAAAATTTTGTTTAAAAGTTTTAATAATAATAAATATTTTTATATCTAATTTTTTTTCTTTTTTTGATGATAAATAATTCTAAATATATATTGCTTTTATTACCATAGAATTTAAATATCTAATATTTGTTTCACTAACTTTTTGAATACATAAATTTATCCAATAACACCAAATGCCATTGTTATAGATAAGAATTTTATTTAGACATTTATTTTCATATTTTGCAAACAACAAATGTTAACTTTTAGAATGGCTATCACTTGAAATATTATATTTGTAATATATAATGTTAAGATTATCAACATATTATATAGGAAAATGTATGAAAGATTCACTAGTGTTCATTCAAAATAAGAAGGTGGAGGTTTCTGCAACAGATTAAATGTTTACAATTTTTAATAATTTTTACATTATTACAATATATTCTAACAGACAATAACTGACTGCATGTTATCAAACATTGTGTAACTCTTTTCTGTAATTTGATTTATTCAAAGTATAACATTATATTTCCAATAAAGTTAGAGACTGCCAAGTAACAATAAAAATCAATTTAGGCAGAGGTTAAAAGTACTTAAAATTGCTGAATTTTCAGATATCCTGATATCTATAGAATTTTTTGGAATTAAATTATTAAAATAAAGTATAAGTAATTTAACAATATTTTTTAAATGTTAGTAATTTCTCTCAATAAATGTGAATTGACTCTCATATGAAGTGCATTATTTAAATGAGTTAAAGTAAAAAGTAGAATGAAGAATATCTATCTATATTCATGTTTGAGCAGGTGATGGTTGTCTTCTATGAAGAGAATAAAAAAAAGAATAATCAAAGAATTTATTTTAATAACCATTTATGATTTTGTAGGTATTAACTTATTATAATTTTTTTAAATATTTAAGATAAGTAAATTGGAATTAGAGTTGTGGTAAAATTATATATATATATATATCCAAAACAAGTGTATTCTGTTTACATAAACATCAGAGTCAATATTCACTGTCTCTTTCATTTTGCTCCACCCTCAGATCAGCTGATTTCAAGCTGATTTGCTCTCATCAGTGAAGGACAGGAGTTAGAAACTAGACCTAAACATTAACTCCAAGTGTTTATGCAAAACGTTTCTATCAGTTTGCAAGCAGGAATTTTTTAGACACGTTAATGTCTTCAAACTCAGCCGACCAAACCAGATAGCTATGTGGGTCTGATATCAGTTCAGTTTCTCCACATAGTCAAAACATAAACACTTGGAGTTAATATTTAGGTCTAGTTTCTAACTCCTGTCCTTCACTGATGAGAGCAAATCAGCTTGAAATCAGCTGATCTGAGGGTAGAGCAAAATGAAAAAGACAGTGAATAATGACTCTGACATTTATGTAAACAGAATATGCTTGTTTTGGAGGTTTTGAAAAGCTCCATTTATTGATCATTAATACAAGCGATAGCAGGTATTACGTTTATAAAACTTGTGTTTGTTTTTCATAAATGTACCTTTAAAGTTTTCTTGCAATGATATAGATTGCAGAAGCTTTGACTATGTGGAGAAACTGAACTGATATCAGACCCATATAGCTATCTGGTTTGGTAGGCTGAGTTTGAAGACATTAACGTGTCTAAAAAATTCATGCTTGCAAACTGATAGAAACGTTTTGCATAAACACTTGCAGTTAATGTTTAGGTCTAGTTTCTAACTCCTGTCCTTCACTGATGAGAGCAAATCTGCTTGAAATCAGCTGATCTGAGGGTGGAGCAAAATGAAAGAGACAGTGAATATTGACTCTGACATTTATGTAAACAGAATACACTTGTTTTGGAGGTTTTGGTAAAGCTCCATCTATTGATTATTAATACAAGTGATAGCAGGTTTTCCGTATATAAAACGTGTTTGTTTTTAGTACAGGATAGAGAATCCATCCTTACTTTTTGAAGTTTTAATATGGTTTTAAAAAAATATCTTTGATATAGTTTTACTTAAGGATTTGTAAATAAGTTGTTAGTGTTATTGTTAGTAATTGTTTTATTGTTATTTAGTTCAAGTTTATTTATTTATTATGATATGCTTTGTTTTGAGATAGATTGTTATAATGGCAATATATATATGTATATAAGTATGAGTGTGTGTATAAAGAAATAATCGTTAGCAGTGCTATTTAAATTGCTAAATATAATTATATTGTACCTTTATTTATTTATTTTATTTTTAAATTATAAAAGATATAGTAGTATTATTCTGGTTGTTTAAATATTCATTTGATTTGTAAATTGCAACATAAATTTCTCAATGTAATATATATGTATTTTTTATTGACATTATTATTATTATTATTTTTGTTAAAAAAATATTTTAAAACTGCTAAAGAATGGTGTTGAAGATTTTTATTAAATCAGCACATGAATATTTACAACAATAGGAAACTGGCTATGGAACACTGGATATCATCATCATTCTTCTTGCTGGTTAATAAAAAAAAAAGACATTACTTTCATTCCTCATTTCTTCAAATTTTTCTTATAAATTTCCTTACAAAAAATTATTGGATTAAGGATTAATACTAAAGATGATTGGCTAAGGGCAACTTTATCATTTGGCACATCGGCCTCTCTACTTGCTCATCAAACAACATTGGAAACTTAAGTGAAGCATAAAACCTCAAAAGTAAACCTGCATGTTCTTAAATAAATTTAAAAAAATAGCTATCATAATTGATTAATACATTTTATTATAACTTCCAAATTACTTAGTGATCTAAAAATAATATTCAACTTAACCGCGTATATAATTGAATATCTAGGAAATGACTAAAATTAATGGTTTTAACAACAAGAAGCAAATCTCTTCATTTACTTGTAATATGTACATATTTTACATCACTTCAAGCCATTTTAGGATGAATAAAATAAATAAAGTGCTGGAAATAACTAGCTGATTTAAAAATGACTGGACACTAATGCAGATAGATGATGGTAAAAAAAATTATCTTATTTTTTTTATTGTCTATTTTTTTTATTTTTATGTAACATTTAATATATCTTTATGAAAGAATATACAATTGAAATCTTTAAAAACTAACTTACAAATTTCTCTTGAATGTTAAAATTTTAAGAATGATGAAAGTCGATTTTAGTATGTATGTTTGTTTATTTATTTTAAAGACATTTTATAACCCAAACTATGCAAATATGTTGTAATTATAAATATATATAATATTTATTTATTTATTTTTTTACTTTTTATTTGATTCACATTTGCATACAGGTGTACTTAATAATAAAAAGTCATTTGTCAGTTTAAATTGGAAAGCAATAAATTATATTTTATTGCATAGGAATTGTATAAATATACAAATTTATAGAACTGTATTTATAAGTAATATCATTGTTTAATAATTATCTTAGTTCTTCAATTATTATTCCCATAATCTGGTTGCATTTATTCATATCCATTAAATCTTATAATTTAAAATATTTAATATTTCATACTTGTGTGCATTAGATATATCAGTGCCAATATTTCTTATGCTAATCATTATCTTTATTTATATTTAAGTCAGTTAACTTTTAAATTTATTTGTTGGTGCAGACATTACTTATTGTTTATTGAGGTTAAAATTATAGTTATAACTTTAGTCCACTATTGTGAAGTTTTTATCTTGGTATTATTAGTTGTAGAATAGCCTTAGTATGTCAGGCCTTATTTATTATAGTTATTATTATTACTGGATGGAGTGGATAAATTCCCCATCAGTATTACAATTATCCATGAGTTGATAATGCTTATATTTCCATGTGATTGTAATCACATATTCCTAGGTACCTATTGTTGTTGTTTTTGGTGAGCCTCTCCATATATTTTCCTGATGCACTGAGACAAGAGGTCCAGGCATCTTATTTTGCCTCAAATGTAGGTGTTATTTTGGAAGCCACCATGCTTTTGATATATTTATGCTAGTTGCATTATAGAGTCCTCTTTTTGGGTTTGTCACTCATGAGATTTAATTAAAACTAAATTTTCCACCATAGTAGGTGAGGTTGCTTGTATTTTAGTATGTAATGTCAAGATAAGTTTGTTTAAAGGATGTGATTCCTTTAGGATGCACTCAATTATGTTAGTGCTTTAAAGTATAAGAATGTCTGTGTTTTGTGCTATCATGATTTGTAATCATTCACAAACCAACCAACAATATTTTGTAATTGTAAATGTTTGAATTTATAAGCATATGGCCAGTTAGTATAATCCACACATGTTATGTATATGCTATGATCATCCAGAACTTTTCTAATGTAGATAAATCACTTTGTTATATCTAAATGTTTATTTAGATGATTTACATTATGTGGACATTGAATTTATAACTTATGTGTGTATAAATGACTTCTAATAAATGGTTCATTCATTGAATCCATTTAATATTTGCTTAATTTAGTCATTTAGTTATTTGCTATTTATAATTGGTATATATTTAAAAAATGTATTAAAGAAATACACTTATAACTTAGATTATTAATGCAACAAGATATCTCCAACTTGTTTATTTATTTGTATATTTATTTAACTTCATAACAGCTTATACAGTTCCTATGTGAATATAAATTGCAAATTACAAGTGTTACTGTTAAACCTTATACTTAATTTACATATAGAAAAAATTGAGTATTTGCAAAACAAAACTATTATTATGTTTCCCAAATATGTATATATGTATATGTATGCTATTATAAATCTAAAGTCGCAATGTTGAAATAAAGCTGTATCATTTATTTTATATAACAGAATGATTTTGAGTTTTATTTGAGATTTATTTATTTTCTTTTTCTCTATTTTTAGTACATCAGTTCTACAAGCTAACAGATATGCAAGTATTAAATTATTGGTAATTTCAATTGAATAAATATATTTTGGATTCAATAAAATTCCTTTTGTTCCAAATTATATTTGGTATATAATTAATTGTAAGTTAAATTAACCCTGAGAACTAATTTGTAACATATTCTAGTCAATGCTCTATATTATTAAGTTTGTCTTATATAGTTAGCCGAGGTAATAGTATATTTTAGTATATTCATTTTGAGATAGTTTATTTTATCTTAATATATGTATAACATGCTATTAAATAGGTATTACACTTCTTATCTGTATTATATTTATATTGAGTTGAATGATGGAAGATATGTTCTTTCTTCTTGCATGGCACATGCATTTTATTATAGTTGACAAGTTACTATGAAACCTGATTAATTTATGGGTGCCTCATAGGTATATCTTATCCAAATCTTTTCTTTATTTCTGATATAATCTATCCATTATAAATGGTGCAATTTATAGATTGAATTTGTAAGTTAAATAATTTAAGAGATTACATATTTCATTATAAATGCTATGTCATCAGGCGGCTTAGTCAATTAATGATTGTTGATTACATATAAAGTTTCAAATTGTATTTTTCATTATAAATGATGCTCAATAATTTAGGTCACATCATTTTTTTTACTTATGGCTTATATGACATGCTACATTGATTATCCACTGTTTATTCATCTTTCTTCATTTATATTGATTTACATATTTGCCATTACAATTGGCCTACCAACATTTAGGGACTACTTATCTTAATACATTGATGTTCTATTACAATTGTCATCCAACATTTGGAGCATTATTTTCTTCTCATATGTTTATGTACCATTACAATATATATATACAGGGCCGAATTTAAGGCAATTGGGCCCAATCAGGCCCCGCACTTGAAGGGGCCCCGCATCACCACCAAAATTAACAAAAAGTTATTTTTCGAAATTTAAAGCAAATTGCTTTTGATGATAAAGGATAAATTATAAATTATTCAAATAATTAAAAATATATTTATTTTAAGTTTGCATTGATGGATGAGATTTATTATTGTGTTTATTATAATATATATACATTATAATATAGAAAACAGATACCCGTAAGTGTCATTTTTGACTAACGTTTAATTAATCGGATAGCACTATCTTCTCTCTCAATTATTCTATACTATTTTAGAAGAATTTACAGAACAAAATATGTAAATTCATATATTCATATTCAATGATGTAAATTTATATTCAATAAAATGGAATTGTTTTTGTATTTTGTGCATTTTTATTTTTTAATGTATGTAGAAGTTTACCTATCTTATGATTCATGATATTTGATTTATGAATATATATATATATTCAATTTGCATTTTATTTAAATATTTAATATATAGAGGGCCCTGCAAAAAAAAATCCAATCGGGCCCTGCACTTATTGGATCTGGGCCTATATATATATATATGTTTTGTATAAATTTGCACTTGTCTTGGCAGGAAAAGTATTGGTAAAAAATTTGTAATTTTATTTTGGATAATAATTTAATTATAAATTGATATATTTAATCTATTATATTAACTAGTTTAAATAAAGAATAAAAAGGGTTTTTTTTCTTTTTTTATACTTTAAATTTAGACCACAAAATTTGGAGTTTTAATTACATCTTGCTTAAATTTATTCTTATATATGATTGTTTAATTATAAATTGTTTTACTTATTTTTGCACATTTTTATACTAGTCATTATAAGTGATATAGCTGTTCTGAAGTGATTTATTGATAGATGGTTGGGATAGTTCTTTATATAGATACTTAATTATCAAAAGCTTAACTAGCCAATATCATAAACAAATTACATCTAATCAAAATCATACTAGTAGCTAAAAGTAAGACAAAATTTATAGAGTAGTGTCTGTCTTGGTCTTGAAAGCAGTGATTAGTACACAGCCTTTTGATATAGAAAAGTGGAGAAGCATTACTAATTAGGCTTGCATGTGATAGACTGATAAAAATTTGAATGCTTTTTTATTCTTGGAATTTATCATTAACTAAAAAAATAGCTACATACTCATTTACTTAATATCTGAGTTGACAATGGATGATATTACATAAAAAAATTATACTGAAAGGAACTTGAAAATTTGTATGTTTTATCTTGCTTAAATTTAAAAATCATATCATAGATATAATGAGTAAATGGGCTTTTTTTTACATCACAAGATTCACATTATACATATCAACTACTATATTTTTATAAATAATTAATCTCAAAATTTGATAGAACTATTATTTTTTCATTGGAATATAAATATATACATATATGTGTGTATTAGTTTTAGTTACATACATTAATAAAAATGACATTTTGTTAATTACATGAAATAAATTTCAAGTAAAAATTGGATTTTTTTTCAATTAAAGAATTCAATTTTTGTTCCTATCAATATATATCCTACAGCAACCAAACTCACAGTCCACCTATTGGCCAGTAAATGAGTATTTAAAATTTATTACCTAGAAAATGAAACAAACAAAAAACTGAAACTTTTATTATCCAGAAGTTGATAGACAAATATGTATTACATTCTATTTTATTATTGCTCTATGGAGAAATCAGGAGCATTCTATCTTAAATAATATATTTAAAATTGTTTATAGGTTTATCTCCATAAGTTATGTTCATATAAATGCATAGGCAGTTAGATAGATGGATAAAAAATAGATAGATATGTAGGTAGAAAGATAGATTGATATGTAGGTGAAAAAGTGAATGGGTTAATAAATGAATGGGATAGTGGCCAGATAAATGGTATGTAAATAAAAAAAGAGATAAGAGAAAAGTGGTTTATTAGTGGAAAGGTATAAAGTAAGATGTAAAAATATAAACAAACAAATGAATGAATTGTCAAAAATGACAAAATATAAGTCATTATGATTTAAAAGGATTCAAAATTTGTACATTTATTGAACAATTTATTAATATGCATGAAAAAATAATGATTGAAATTAATGAAGAAATAAAGATGCATGAATATTTTCTTTGTATATTTAAAAGAATTTTCCTAATATAGATCTAAAATCTGTGTTCTTAATTGAGGAATAATATAGTAACTGCAGACCTCATATCAAAGTATGTAGAGATGTCAATTATAACTATCAAAGAAATATTAAAAGTAAAATATATGAATGGAAAAACCTCACTGGGAATATTGACAGAATTAAACAAAAAAATGAAATTGTTCGAACATGATAATTTAAACAAAAAACTGAAATCCCAAAATATATTAAGTTACACAGAAAATCACCTCATGTATTGAAAATGTAGAAATAAAATCAGAAATATTCTTCTTCTGTAGTGGATCATAATGACTGAATCCATATATAGTGTATAGTGATCATTGCTAATTTATGTCCACTATTGCAATTAATAATCCATTATTTGCTGTGACAATCCTTTTTACTTAAAATGTTCAGTATATTTTTTAAACTGAAGTCATATTATAGAGATATCATGAAAAAAAATTCATTCTAATGAGATAGGATAATAACATTTACATTAAGATAGAAAAGGGGCAGAAGAAATTTTAATTACATGCAGTAGCAAGGTGTTTTAAGGATTTATTCATTACATAAGGTAAAAAGAAGTATTTATTCTATTTTATAAATAAGACTTCCATTATAAATAACAAAAAATGCAAAAAAATAAAAATAAAATACAAATGGCATTAGTACAGTAAATAATCAGAATAAACTTTGAACACATACACTAACAAAATACACTAAAATTAAAAGAAAAATATAAATTACATGCATACTTTTTATTTAGTGCCTTTATTGCAAATATAAAAAATTGTCAACAAGAAATTCAGTATATAAATAAAAATTAACTTTGATCATATACAACAATAATATGCATCAAAAATAAATTTTTAAATGTGCACATAATATACCATTAGTTAAAATATATTTATTCATTTAATTTTTGTTTAACTATCTCTATAGAAATATTTGCAAAAATTGTATCAACCTAAATCTAAAAAAAAATGTTAAAAAGTGAGAGAATAATATTTCATGTTCTATTTAATAAAGAATTGACTTTATATGATCAAAGGATAACAAAAGTGAATTGAAAATATCATTTACTTATTTAATTTTAAGTGATTACTTTCATAATTTATCTAGTTGAAACAATAATATCTTTTATTACATAAACGTCATTAAAGAAAAAAAACATTTAAATGTTTACTAAAACTAATTAATTATGCAATATATTTTTGATTTAGTTTTTATTTATTTTTTGTAAAAATAAATAAATGATCAACCATTAATTTTTAGAAAGAATATTTATAGCAATGAAAAAAAATTTTGAAATTTTATTAATTAAATTACTACAAAAAAAAACAACATCTATAATAGAATATAAAGTGCTCCAAAAATAAATGTAATTTAATTTTTAGTACATATTCATTTTAATTTATCAATTTGTTCTGACAAAGTAAATTTAAAGTGACAAAGGTAAAATATAAAATTACCATGTTTAAAAAATAAAGCAACTGAAATGTACATATTATACAGGATGTTTTTCCATAGATAAGTACTTTTTTTATTAATATTATGCTTAGAAAAATAATTATTCATTATTTAGCATTTTTCTTTTTCAATTTTGTAGTTTTTTTTTTTACAGATTTTAAACATTTATTATATATTTTCTTTCTAAGATAATTAACAAAATGTTTTTTATAGAAACGTCTTATAATGGCTCATTTTTAAATATAATATTTATGATATATGGGGCATTTTAAGAAATCAATTGAGTTTGCTGTTTGGGGTAAATTTGTGTGTGTATTCGTACTACGTACACATGAATGCAGTCATTTCCATGGCCATTTCATGTTGACATTTAACTGCCCACTGTGAGACAGCTAGAGTAGTAATTGGGATGTAGAAGACAAGTAGAATATAGTTAACAAATTTAAATCAAGGAAGAATCAGTTAAAGATTATATTTAAAGTTTATCAATAGAATTTTATGTAGAAAATCTATGTAAGCTTATTTGGAATAATTGTCTTTTTAAAGTTATATCGGTATTAAAAATAAAGTAAAATATATGTTTAGATATCTGTGTGTGTATGAAATCTATTTTCATTATCACCACTTATATAAGTTTTTAGAAATTTTATATATAAAGTTGATGCAATTAGGATCCATATTCTTTCTTATTAATAGAAGAATTACATATTTATCCTAATTAAATCCCAAGCAAAAATGTGTTAACTAAAAAGATTTTAAAAATTAAGTAAAAGAAATTAGAAATTAAAACTATCACCTGGGAGAAAATGTTAGACAAAAAATTATTTATAAATTTGAGAATGTTTGTTAAAACACAATTTTTAAGGTAATTATAAAAAGATTTCTAATTCTTTTTTCTTTATAATCAATTAATTTCGTTTAACATCTTATACAAGAAAAATTAAACCTGCAAAATTAAAAAAAGTGTGATGGCTATTAATTGATTCCTAACAATAATTAAAAGTAAGAGTCAAAGATTGAATTATGTTTTACTACAAGGGTTATGTTAAATTGAATATTTTTGTTAGGAGAATTTAAAATGACCAAATATATAACTTAAAAGATCTTTCCAGAAAGATTCTGGAACCATTCAGAAGCATATACCAATCACTTATTATCATCATCGATATATTTTGTTTAACAAATACATTTGCTTGCAGATATTTTATTTACATTTGTCATTTTCATTATTTACTTGCTATATTATCCAACTAATTTATATACAAATATGTAAAGTCGTTTTTCCAAATTATACTGTAACAAATTGCAAATAAAAAGTAAATTTTTCAAAGTAAACATGAATTTTTATATTAAAAATTGTGTTGTGCAAAATGCAATTATTTTATTTTGGCATACATATAAATATGATCAAACTTTCAGATCTCTGAGTCATGATACTAGGTCAATCTATCATAAATCAATCACTTTCCAAGGAGTCAGGATTAGCACTTCTAGTTCCACCCAGGAAAAATTATGCCATAGTAATTAATGGGGGGATAAGCATATTATATAACAATGCTGATTGTACTTACTCCACCAAATAAAATAAAACTTTTATATTTTTCTTGAATAATCATAACTTCAAACTTCATCTATTTTTCACATTGTCAAATAAAAGTAACTAAATATGATGAAACAATATTGTAGATATATACACCAATGATAAAGCTAATTAATTTTGTCCATAAAATCTATCTCTAGTCATTCAATGTATACTGTAACCAACTGAATACTTATTATTTCATGTGTATGTTGCTGCACATTTAAATTGTGCAATAATATTATTAGATTATAAAAAAAGTTGTAAATTATAATGCTGCCTGAAGGTTACTTTCAGTTATGAAAAAAAAAAAACATTCTATCATGATAGCTTTGTAAACTGCTGAATCTTTTGCAGACATTATTGAGGAATGTATTGTGATAGTGGTCTTTACAAAAATTATAAAAATAAAGTGACTGTTAAATTAAATTAAGTAAAAATAATGTGAATTTTTAAAAAAAATAAATAAAAATGATATGCATGATGAGAATTATACTAAAATAAAATTATGTTTAATACTAATAGAATAAACAATTTGAGAAAGCTGAATACTTTTACAAAAATCCATAATACTTGGTTGTCATAAAAAAAAGTATTATAAGATATTGCAGTGATTAAATTATTTTATAATATCTATATAGTAAATATTTAAAAAGATTCTAATTATGATAACAAAAAGTCAAATAAAAAATTTTAAAGAAATGTTTTTATTTATATAAGTGTACTAAAAAGTAAAAAATAAATTTTCTTCTGATTTACAATATTCTTGATATTATGAGATTAATATTATGTGATTAAAGTTAAAGTACCCTGCACCCATGTTTAGAAATATTCTTAGATTGTGGACATGAATATTGCATGCTTTCATTTTGGCCACATAATATTAAGATGACTGTAAAACTGCAAGATTTTTTTTTACTTTTTAGTAAAAGCATTTTTTTAAAAATACATTAACTACTTTTTATTTTCTATTTTTTAGTTTTATAGCGTTTTTTATTGTAAAGAGAAAAATAAAATTTTATTAGCAAATTTTAAAATATTTTTAATGCCAAATTAACTTTTTAAATACATCTATTTTATATAAAAAAATCTAAATCCATTTGTTCACTTAAGTAAATTATTTATTATATGCATATTATATTCAAGCTTTATGAAAAGGTAAAAATTGAAGTTCAAAAGTTTTATAATATACCTTAAGTATGCTTTTGGCAAATTACTGACAAAAATTATAGTGCTGTTTATAAACATCAATTTTTACCTTTTTATGATAATCAATTATAATGAGTTTATTACATTATTGGATGAAAAATAAAGTAAACATTTAGAATTAAGTAAAATAAATAAAAAATTATTCATAGAAATAGAGAATTTAAACTCATGATTTTCAGTCAATTCGACCTCCATCTCATCTCAAGATATTGATACACATGACCACACATATATGAAAAAATACATGATCCCCAATATACATATTTCATGTAGAACCAGCACTCAGCAGTTGGGTCAGATCATAATTTTCCACACAAATACACAATCAGTGCTCAGTTTATATTAAGATATCAATACCTCAAACATTAATGAATACACTTCAATATTCTCACCTTTTCAACTATTCACTCATCCATTTGATTGAAAACTCAGTGATGGAATGCTCAAAGACCTTGTTGGGTTTGATATTATATCATACCCATGTGAAAATTTCATCAATTTAACCCCTTATATTATCAGACATTATGTATCAATATATATATATATATATTGTGCTCTTTTCTATAGGTCAGAATATATATATATATATATTGTGCTCTTTTCTATAGGTCAGAATTAGCTCATTACAGTAAATTATTAAAAAATTTAAATTTTAGAATATGTTCTCTTGATGTGTTAGTTATATTTTGTTAATAATTTAAAGCTAAATGAAAATATGTAGATAATATTATGATAAATCACTTAAGAACAGTTAAGTAAAGCTAAAAATATTAATTATATGGTTGCAAAAGCTGGCCATAATAAATAACACAGCTATAAATATTTAAAAGTATGTTTAAAAGTTCAATTTTAATAGTCTTAAACATATAGTTAAATAAATGTTATATTTATTTTTATAAATTATATTTAATAATTATAATTAATATCATATATTTTAAAAGTAAATTTTATGGTAGTGTAAGTTGTATTTAATTTTATATTTTCTAAATTATTCTTCCAAATTTTATATAATTGTATTATTTTGTTTAATACAATAAGTGTAGCAATTTATTATTATTCCCAGACAGAAAATCAGATAATCTGTCTAGGTTATATCAGTCATGTGACTTGTTGAATAATATGGTTATACACACTTGCTTGCTAGTATTTAGATTAGTCAAGTTCAAAGTATTTTAAAATTGCATTATAGAATTGGATATAATTATTACCTATAATAAAAGCAAATATTAAGTTAGTCATATATAATGTTTAAACAATGTAATAAAGACGAAGACAGTTAATAAAACTTTAAATATTTTGTTTTAAAATAAACTAGATAAATTAAATATTAAGAGTGGGATAAACTTATTAAATATTGTTTTTAAAAGTTGTTTAAAGGTTTTTAATTGATTTAGTAAAGTAATAATTGATTTAAAAGTAATGTTTCAAATAATATTTTTAAAGTTATAATACGTCATATTTTTTATTTTGAAATTTAATTGTGTAAGATTGTAACAATATGCAAATTTGGTATCAAATGAAAAGAAAGAATCAACCAATAGGATGGGGTATTTTCTAGGATATAAATACTGATTGCACAGGGGGTATTAGGGATGATTAAGGTGATCAAATGTATTAGTGATCAAGTGTAGAAGCTATTGAGGAGATAGTAATTTTAAATTTTATTATTTTAGTCAATTTTTAGTGCTCTCATACAATTTATTTGCAAAACTAATAGGATATTTATTATAAAGTATTTGCAAAGAGAGTGTAATATAAAAATATATTTAATAACTTCATTTTTAATTTGCCTTGCTAATTTTTAAAGTCCTGTTATCAGGGGTATTCATCGGAAACTTGATCTACTTCGCAATAAAAAATATGAAAATGCCGATAAGTAAAATGGATTTAATGGAAATTGTAAAGATGGATATAATAATTATAAATATAATAGTAATAATATTAACACAGAGGACTATTCCATTGAATAAATTATTGTTTCGGACATTATGCTTGAAGCTTAATAGGAAAGCTAATTGCCGATAAAAGTGAAGTATGCATTATTTTTTATATAACAGCAAGATAAGCTTGTCCAAGATTAATAAGTGACATGACAAGTATATTATATAATAATTTATGGAAACAATGCTATAGAATAAATTTTTTATCCTTTTTGAAGGAAAACATAAATATTTTTCAAAAAATTATCTTAAGTAAAGAATGATGGAAAATATTTACGAAAGTGTATGTTATTAAGACCTGAGAAATAAAGGATTATATGTGCTTATAAATTATTTAAAAACAGATAATTTTAAGATAATAAGGAAACCGCTGAAAATAAGTAATAAATGGTAATAAAATTTACTAATAGAAGAAACCTACAAAGGAAAAGAATATATGAGTAAATAAAAATATGGAATTGTGGAAATATTTAATATTGCATAAATAATTTATCTGGATAATTCAAGCTTAGCAAAAGGAAGTGATGCATCACCAGGTCAACATAGAATATTCTAGGATAGTAACTTCAATGAATTCTTTTTAACTGTTATGATTTTATTATGGTTTTAATAATCATCGTTTCTGGACAATAGAAACATAAACTATTAGTCTATAAACTATTCCAGAATGCATTGGTGATTATTTTATTTAATTTTTCCAAGATTTTTTTTCAGACATTTATTATTCATTTTAAATCTATGCTCTTAGTATAGGAAGGAGTACAATGCATGTGCAAAGTCAGAGACAATTGTTTGTTGTCAAGCAAGAGAAGCATAGCAATGGGGGAGTTTCAAAATCAGTCTTGAAGAGAACATTTTTTAAAAAAAAAAAAACTTTCGTGAAAGAAAATAGAAATGTTTGAACTGATGAAAAACAGCTGAAGGTTTATGTAAATATGGTTTTAATTCATTTATTCTTTTTAAAATGTAATTAATTTTTGGATTTATAAGTGTAGGAACATTAATATTAATTTATTGATAATATTAGAGTCTTATAGTAGAATAATTTAATAATTTAAATAAGAACATCTTAAATAAAGGTATGGATATATTTTTTATGTATGCAATGTTGTATCTAATTGATGGAAAAAGAAGACTGCATAGGTGATAACAAGTCAATATCACTTGGTAATAGTTAATGAATATTGATATATTTTATGATGTATATTTTGTTTTGTTCTTTTTTGCAGATTGCCTATGAATTATAATGTATGGAAGTTTAAATGTTAAAGTATATGCAAATGCATTTGTACAACACTCTAAAATTATGAGATTAGGATTTATTTTGGGAATATGCATACTATAATTTTATACTAGTAATATAACACAACATGATAATAAATATTTATGTGATTCTTTTAAAAAACTTTCATATTATTGGATGTTCAAAGGATTCATATGACCAGTTTATATGTGTTTAGAATATAGAATAAGAAAGTAAAACAGACTTTTCTTGTGGAATAGTTAGATCACTCTAATTAGAATTGAACTTTGTTTATTATTTTGAATATGCAAGTTAGTTTTTGTCAATGTAAAATTTGATAAATCTTTTAGGAAATAATGATAAGATAGTGGCTTGGTTGTAATATTATGAACATGAACCCAGGAAATGATATTAAGGTAGGATGTAATAAGGGAATATGAATAATATTTTACAATCTTGGTGGATATACAATACAGTTAACAATGTCCTGTAGCTGATATATTTATTTTGGACAGTGTCTATTTTTCTTTAAGTATTGATGTTTTAATAAAGCTGAAGGAATAGTTTTAATAGGTCATACCTCTATTTCTTACAGATACACTGTGCTATGGTATTTTCCTCTGATATGGGCTATGAGTTATACTCTAGTTTTTCTTCCCTTCCTACTCATCTATTCACTATCTAGATTTCCAATATAACTACATCGTACAGTATGGTATATTGCAAAAGAAATAATAGATAATTTAGAGTTTTAAGGTATGCTATTGTTTGAATGAGATAAGTTCATTTACTTGTAAGAAGAAGTATAGTTTGTGCAAATTGGAATTGAAAATCCAACAGATTCAAAAGGAAAAGTATCATAAAATATGTTTAGATTTTATATTTGGAAAATAAAATAAACTTTAGGAATAAAATATGTAAAGCAAAGTTGTTTTTGAAATATTAAATAATTTATAAGTATTTTATTTCATTTTAAAATGAGTACTGCATATTTTTAAAATATGTTTATAAAGTAAAATGATATAAACAATAAGCATAGGTACAATTTATATTTATTAAATAATAGGGAATGTATCAGTAATTACAACTATATAGTATTATAGTGGTATCAAGTGGGATATATTATATTTGATAATTACAATGCAGTGAACAATGATATCCACACAATCTAATAATAAATTAACAGTAGATATTTTATATAGTATTTTCTTTTAACATTGCAGAATGAAATTGTTTATTTTTGAAAATATCCATACTCACGATTAGTTTTCTTATTTTGTTTTTCCGTACTATGCTTCAATGGATGTTCTAAAAGGATGCATAGTTTAAATAATAGTTAAAGATGATATGTTTTAAAATTAGTATAATAAAATATAATTTTATCATAAGATTGATCTCAAAACGATAAAGGAAATTGTATTATTTTATTATTATTATTTTAAGTCAAAATGAAGACTTAAATAAATCCTAGATTGTTTTAATAACCAAGTAATATAAACTGTAGAACAGTGTAAATTGAGGATATCTTGTGTAAATACTGTAAATACATTAATTTATTTTATTGTTATAATAAACTTTGTTAAATTTGTTTTCAAAATTTGTGTGTCCTGACTGTTTCATTTTCCCACTACACTGCATGAGATACATGGAATAACTGAATCAAACATGATATTTTTTTGCACAAAGATAAATAAAGAATTATTTTAAGAATTCAAATATTTTCTTAGTATTTATTTATTTAAGCAATCACATTTTTACATTATCTTATGGTCATAAATTGATTATTAAAGAGTACATTGAATTATATGCTATCCGTTGCCACACATCTTTATTTGTCAGATTATAAATGTTACCACATTATCTTACATTATTATATGGAGATAAAAGATTATATTATAGTATTTTATTATTTTATTATGGTAATAAATTATAGTGAAAAAAAGACACATAAAATTAGTCCATCCAATGAAGAGTATTATTATTATTTATTAGTATTATTATTAGATAAGTGTAGTAGAGTATGACATAAAAATCCCTTATCATGTTTTACTACTGTGATTTAATTATCTTAGAATAATTTTATGAACCTGAGATTTTATTGAGCTAAATTATAGTAAATAAAAGATTAAGATTTAATTATTAGTTTAATCTTAATGAGTAGGATTTATAAAGGCTGTAAGAATGCTATAAGTTTATTTATTTGAAATAGTAATAAAGGAGGATAGGGTTCTTATGCCATTGTAGTATCCTGTGGGATATTGGCTCAATGTAATCTTTCTTGTCATCTGTATTTTTATTTCCAAGTCTCATGAAATAATAAATATTTATTTATTTATTTTATAAACTGAAACTTATTCTTATTTTAAATTTCAGCTAGTGGAACATTTAATATTAATGCAGGATATTTTATTTATTAATTATTTGCATTGAACCAAACATAATTGTTAACTGAGATAACCCATTTTTATTTAATATTATATTGCCCAAAAGTGAGATGCACAAAGGCAAGGTTAGAATATATATATATATATATATATATATATATATATATATATATATATATATATATATATATATATATATATATATATATATATATATATATATATATATCCCTTTTTATGTCACCATTTAATTTTGTGCTAATCTATTAAAAATTTTAAATTTAAGATATATTTAATATGTATTTAATTTTCTTATTAATATTTCAAAAGTTTAATTAAAGCAATCTATGAGTTTTGATATTAAAATTTTGATATTGAGAGAGAATTTTAAATGATGATATTATAATATATAGTTGAAAAATGGCCTAATCAATACTCATTAATAATTTAATAAATAAATATTTAAAGCTAAAGTATTTAAAAGACAAGTTAAAATTAAATGCATATATTTATTTTATAAAATAATGATATAAAAGAATATATATATTTTTAATTATTATAAATACTTAAATAGAAGATTAATATTTATTTTAATGTATCAAATAATTATTTTAAAATTTTATAATATCTTATTTATTTTAAAAATATTTATTTTAAAAAATAATTTTAGTTTATTTTTATTATAACTTTTTTTTTAAAAGAAAACAGTGTTAGTTAAATATGACACAATCTTGGAAGTTATCTAATAAAGTTGACAACTATTTTAAAAATATTTATAAAATTTATAAATAATACAACTATCACAAATAAAATAAAGATATTCAATGAGATATTAAATCTGATTTTAAAATATTCTTTAAAAATATAACATAGATAAGACTTAGTTTTTTAAAAATGATCTTATAAAAGTTAAAATTAAAATCAAGTAAATAAGAATATTTTAAAAATATTTAGTGGATTTAAATAAACGATAAGAATTATTTTAAAAATGTAATAATGTAATAAATATTAAATATTAAATAAGTCATTATTTATTTTTAATTTTGTGTTGTTGGTAAATATGTAAATAAGCCAACAAGTTGATTGTTTAAATGTACCAATCAAATGGGGAGTTTCTTCCGGTATAAAAGCTCAGGTCAATTGTTAGGAGAGGACTCTGTGATTGAATTTTAAAGTTAATTGTGTTATTAAAAATAACTAAGTAAATTTTATAGACGCTTTTAAAAATCATTTTTTAAAATTATAAGAGTGTCTTGTAGTAAGTTATAGAAATTTTAAAATGATAAATATGCAGTGTTAAGTTAATTTTTCCCTATCATTCGTCTCTATTTGAGCTCAATTTGCAGGCAAATAATCATGGAAACATCATATATAGTGAAAATATATCGGAAACTTTACCCTAGAGATATGACAAACTGGATTAGTTCGAAGTTACGAGATGGAAATAATATTTTGGACAATATATAATTTTAAAGCTAATTTCTATTGATTATTAGAAATAGATATTTTAAAGAATAAATACTTTTATGAAAAGTATTTTTGCAACTATAAACTTATATATATATCTTAAGTAAAATATTAGAAATAAAGTGTTTTATAATACTTTTGTTAAGCTTTATGTTTAAGACTGATTGATATTTTAAAAGGCAAATAATTGAGATATTTAGCTAAAGTCTTAATATAAAAATTATTATTTGAATACTTTTTAGATGAAACTATTCTTACTGGATTTTGTTAAGAAATGCTAGTAATAGTGGACGTCAATCAATTAAAATATTAAATGATTTTTATTAACTATAGACTAAATTAAATAATCTTTTGAATAATATTATGGAAAGAACTAAATTAGACCTATAAACTATTTTAATTTTATTTTATTTTCTGTGGGGAAGTTATAATTTATTTTCTAAAAGACGTTATCATTTTATAAACTTTTAAAAAACACGTGATGGACCGAAAACAAATGGTGTTTTAGTGAAGTGTACCTAGGATTAAAGAACTATTATGGTGGAAAAGAGACATCGCTGGAGTTACGTAATATGAATTTTTTTATTTATCTAACATAAATTTAAACATTATTGACTATTAAAATAAGATAGGTAATTTCTTAAAATAATAACTAAAAAATAATATAATGATAAATTGCATAAGTTTATTTTATAATTAATATAACACAGAATATTTTTAAAGAATGATCATGAGTGTAAATGTGATTTATTTTATGAAGCTGTAGTTCCGAAGAATATTGGAAGATGGACTGTACATTAGATCATTATTTATGGTAAAAATTGTATAATTATAATAATTTTGATGTATTTAATATGTTTTCTTTAGATCAACCAAAGGATATGTTATTGTTGAATGAATGTATAAATATTTTAAAATACACATACATTATAGGGAGTGATTTATTTAGATAGATAATTTGATTTATGATATAATATGATACAACATTACATATAGCTTAGAAATATTATAGTCTTCTTAAATATTTTGATATTTTTTTATTTATAGTATTAGAATTATATTTATTATTTATAGTAATTATTTTTTATTGCAAATTAGGAAGAGAGTTAAAGCTGTATGTTATTTTTTTATTGATAAATTACTTAGTTTTATGGAGAAGTTTATATTTGGATTGAAGGTTTACCAAGTATAGATGATGAAGTATAAATAGTTTGGATAATTAATATTTTATTTAGAGTTGAGTGTTTCCAAATTTTAAATAAGTTTAGAGATTTTGTAGATAGAAATTTATTAAGAAGGAGTAGTATAACACATAAAGTAAAGTAATAATTTTACATAGAAAAGAATCATAGAATTTATCTAATATAATACTTTATGAATTTGAAATTAATGAATGATTTAAATGGTATTGTTATTGTAACAATACATGTATGTAATGCATATTTGATAAAACATGTAGCATGAATTGCATTAAGTGAAATATAAAGTTATAATCAATTATTTGTTATTACATTACAAAGATACATTTTTTATATTGTAATATTAAAGTGTACTAATAGTAGTGAACACTATATTAATTAGGAATGAATAACATTAATACTTAATGATGTAGCATTTAATTATTAAAGTTTAATTTTTAATATGCTACATAAACGTATTTAATAAATTTATATGTAATAATTGAAGCTATAAATGTATTAAAGTGTAAGTTCAAAATACTTAATGTTATTAGTACAGCATTTTAAAAGAATGTAAATTATGTATTAAGAATATAGTTGGTAACAGTATAAACATTTTGTATTATTATTTTCTTATATTTTTATTTTCTTGTTTTCTAATTTTGAACTGTAAATGTTGTAAATAGATTCTTAATCAAAGTTAATGTAAATAATTTGTTTAATTTATTTTAAAAGTGTGCGAGTTCATTATTTTGCACCACAGCATTTGACAGCAGATAATTTGGATAAATATGATATTTGCACAATGTGAATTTATTAATATTATTTAGAAATAAATACAATATTTTTCTGATATTTATGAGAATTGATTGCCATTAACATATCATATTACAATGGTCATAGAGTAATTATAATGCATAATATAAGAGTACAATATTATTTATTGCCACAGATTATTAAATTATAAGATTTTGATCTATTCCAAAATTAAGATGCTATATGAAAATAAAAGATATACATATGATTATTTATTTAATGATTGATGATATGACAGAAATAGATAAGATTAAGTTATACCCTAAGATTAGTATTGAGTATTATTATTATTAGAATAAGTTAGGTGTATTTAGGTTTGATATAAAATCCTTTATCATACTTATTTACATGAGTTATCATTACTTTAAGATAATTAGAAGAACCTGAGATTATTTAATTATATTTTCTTAATAAAATTAAGATTTATTTATTTATTACATTTAAAGATAGTTTATTTTATTTAAAAGCCATAAGATGCTGTAGATGTAGTAGTAAGTTAATAAGGAGGTAATAGTTTCTTATGCCATTGAGACAATGTCTTGGGAGATATTGACTCAATGTAAATCTACTTATGCTTTGTAACTTTACTTCACAGTCTCATGATTTTAATTGAATACTTATTTAATTAGTACATACTATAAAAATATATTGATTTGGATAATTGGTAATAAATTTAATGAGAATATGATAATATAAAAGTATATTAAAGATAGGTATGCAAATTTTAATTAAGCATAATATTTAATTGAGCTAGTCGTATTTCAAATTATATTATACATCGGAAGTAAGGGTACAATATATATATATATATATATATATATATATATATATATATATATATATATATATATATATATATATATATATATGAGGAAAGGGATGAACTGAACTTATACAACAGTGTGACTTATTTCCCAGCAATATTATTCTAAGACAATATAAGTTCAGCCCATCCCTCTCTTATAAATATATATGGAAACATAATATTTCCTAATATGAGAGGTTAAATTGATGTAATGTCTACATGAGTATGACTATAATATCAAATTCAACAAGAGCCTAGAGTGTTCAATGAAATAGACAATTGAATAGTTAGAAGAATAAGAAGATTGAAGCCTGATCACTAAAGTATGAGGAATTGCTATCTTAATATAAACTGAGCACTGATTGTATATGTGTGTGGGAGATTATAATCTGGCCCAACTAAAGAGTGATGTTTCTGCATGAAATACATATATTGGGATCACTTATCTTTTTTTCATGTGTATGGTCATCTTCTATCAGTTGTGTGAAATAGAGTAGAAAATGAATAGATTGAAAAATTCTTAGTTCAAATCCCTCTATTTACATATATAAGAAACATTCAGTATAAGCAAGCTACATACTGCCTTAGAATTAAAAATTACTTTAATTTAAAGGATCAAAAATTTTCCCATGATTATAAACTTGAAATGGTGTTTAGTTTGACCCTTAATGATAATAATAATGTCTTTCAAAAAATTATGAGGTCTCAACAAAATTTAATTTTTTACAAATAATTTATAATATATATATTGTTTTGTTGTTGTTGTTGTTGTTATTGTTTTTTTTTTTGTTTTTTTTTTTGCAAAGTATGCTTTATAATTGTATAAATAGAGAAAACTATAATGCAAGTTAGTTTTATTAAAAGATCAACATTACAATTACTTTTGTGTACCAAGATTTATTTTTAATTATCATTTTATATATAAAAATGGCATATAAAATATAAATTAGAGTTCCAAAATTTCAAATTTCAAATTAAGATGATGATGATCATAATAATAATAATAATAATAATAATAATAATAATAATAATAATAATAATAATAATAATAATAATAATAATAATAATAATAATAATAATGCTATAAACATGGGTATAACAGTAATAAATGATTTGATATATGTTTAAAAAGAGAATTATATAGAGATTTGATAAACAGAGCAAAACTCTCCATACAGTATTGCCACCTGTGCTAAACAGAGTAATCAATGGAAGCCAGAAGGCTTGTGCATAAAATCCCTAGCTAATGTCTACTCATCCAATATCCCCAGACTAGTTTCTGGCTTGTGGCCTTCTTCAGTGAGGAGCTTTGGATCTGAGAGCACTGCATCTAGATCTTAGGATCTAATGCAACCCTCTAGCAACCACCTTTTATCGCTACTTAACTACTAAACTATGAGAATGAAATTGAAAACACAAAAAATATTTTCAATCTAAGCTCAATAGCTTATATAGTCATATGGGTCTGAACTCAGTTCAGCACCCATACATTTTGGTGTCTTTAGCTCTTTTACAACCATAGCCACCACTATCCTATTAGGCAGGATTGGTGTTAAACCATTAAACATCACATGATCACATTTCCTATACTAGCATATTAATTGTTGATAAACAGAGCAAAACTCTCCATACAGTATTGCCACCTGTGCTAAACAGAGTAATCAATGGATGCCAAAGACACCAAAATGTATGGGTGCTGAACTGAGTTCAGACCCATATGACTATATAAGCTATTGAGCTTAGATTGAAAATATTTTTTGTGTTTTCAATTTCATTCTCATAGTTTAGTAGTTAAGTAGTGATAAAAGGTGGTTGCTAGAGGATTGCATTAGATCCTAAGATCTAGATGCAGTGCTCTCAGATCCAAAGCTCCTCACTGACGAAGGCCACAAGCCAGAAACTAATCTGGGGATATTGGATGAGTATGCATTAGATAGGGATTTTATGCACAAGCCTTCTGGCATCCATTGATTACTCTGTTTAGCACAGGTGGCAATACTGTATGGAGAGTTTTGCTCTGTTTATCAACAATTAATGTGATAGTATAGGAAATGTGATCATGTGATGCTTAATGGTATATAGAGGTTTATTAATTGCTGTTGGTTATAATCATTTATAATATAATTTACTATATAGTCTTAATACAATAGATGCCAATCTAAATAAACATCATTGCTTATAAATTTGACTTTAATTTATTTTTAATACAATGGTCTTTTAAAAAGCTAAAAACATAAGCATGGTACTTTGGTATTAAAGCTGCAACACAGAGCATGTATTAGACCTACTGTTCACATTCATATCAATCCACTGATAACTTTGTAATTTTGTAATCTGACCAAAATAATGTGTACATGGATTTTCTATATGACTTTTTTTGACAAAAAAGAAAATGTACATAGATCTTGTACATGGTAATTTGTCAAGAATTACAAAGTTATCAGGAGGTTGATATGAATGTCAACAAGCACAGAAGTTCTAATACATGCTTCATGTTGCAGGACTAAAACTAAGTAAAAGTAAAAAAATATTAAAACTCACAACATTAACAAAAAACTTTTAAGAATGACATTTAAAATAAATGTGACTTTCACAAATATGTACAACTTTCAACATTAACAAACAACTTTTAAAAATGACATTTAAAATAAAATTTCAACATTAACAAGTTTTTTAAAAAAAAAGTGTCTTTCACAAATATGTACAACTTTCAACATTAATAAAAAAAATGAGACTTGAAAAAAAAGATGTGACTTTAAAAAATTAACAACTTTTAAGAATGGCATTTAAAATAAGAAATAAAGTGTGATTTGTGATATTACAATAATGACACCATTAATCAAAAAATAGTTAGTTTAAATATACACCTAACAAGCAGTAAATGATTTTGATTTTTAAGTAATTTGGATAAAAATACCTTAACTACATTTCTACAACACTTACCATGTAATATATAACAGGAATTTACATGTTAAAAACCAAAGTTTTCATATATACTATTTCCACAGAAAATGGTGATCTGCAGTAAAAAATTTTGCTCCAAAAATAAGATCACATGATTGCAAAATATGCTGGGATTTTCATAAAACTGATAATAAATGTTGTTTTAAAAAAATACATATTAATTATTACACTTTCATTAAATTTTTATTTATCCTGGTGGAAACATTTCTTTCACGTTGCTAAGTATTGCTATAAAGACGGTTATTTTTGTGTATTCTTCTTCACATAAATTCAACTAGAAGTCCAAATGCTATCTTTCTGTCCCTCATTGATACTTATTTCTCCATTTCTTCTGTCTTCAATTTTCATAATAAAACATTATGTTTATTTTAGTGTTGCAACCTCATACATTACAATGCCATTGCTTGTGTGAAGTATGCACATACAATCTCATGTTATGTTCATTCAGACAGACTTTCACAGATGGCAGGATGCCTTGTTGTTGGAAATAGAGCATTGCATCCATTTCAGTACTTGGTAATTTTCAAATATTCATCATTTTTGAATATGCATTGAAAAATACGAAAAGTAACTGAAAATGTCGATCTATTACAAAAAAAAGATTGCGTTGAAAAAAATCTTGACGATTAAAAAAAACACTTTTGCATGTATACTTGCAGGGAATATTTGCTTTCAATTTGGCATTATTGTGACATTACATGTTTATTGTGGGTGTGAAAATGCCTTCTATCTCCCTTATACTGCCCTTTAATACCTAAGTACCATAAAATTGTAGTCAATGAAAGAAGGAACAATTATTTACTACAAGATAAAAATTTATTTTAAAATTATTGCAATTGTATTATCTGTTAAACAAAAATATTTATGATCAAACTTTAGGAATAAATTCTGTTAATCTCATTTTTTAAAAAGATGATAAGAACTAAAATTTGGTTTTCAAGTAATGATTATACTTTTTTGTTGATTTCAATTATTTTAAAATAAAAACAGAAAAATCTTTAAGTTAAAATATGTACAAGTTGGTTTGGGGTTGACCAATGAGAGTTGAATAAATATTTCTCTGATGTCACTTTATTCCAGGATTTTTTTAAAAAATAACATAGCAGACAATCTGGGAGAAAAAAGATTCAAGAAAACTAAAAGCAGATAGCAATCTCAATTTATCTCTCTGTAAAAACAATTATAAAACAAAAAAATATTTTAAGTCTTAAGTAGTAAAAGATCATCTTTAAAAAGCAGTCTAAGATTATAAAGTATTTTTAAGTAATTATTAACACCATGGAGTAAATTAAATTAAACTTCATTACAACTAATGTGCTAATCTTGATTATCTTCTTTATAGCCAAGATAACCTCAAAAAAGTTTGAAAAATCTAAGTTATTTATTTTTTTGCCTGAAATAACCATGATAAATGAAAAAACATTATATGGCTTCAAAAAAATGTACCTGCAGTCACATAAGAAAGCATTCATTTATCTATTTTAAATTAAGTATTTTTATTGATCATAGATTAAATGTGAAAAACAGATTCAAATTTCCTAGAACTAAATTTGTAAAGTTGATAGAAATATTTTATAGAATGTTAAAATAAGTTAATTAGTTGTGAGGGATATATGAAAAAAGTAATCTTCATTTTGTATTAAAGAAATGATTTATGAGAAATATTTTTTTTTAAAAATTCTAAAGAAAATGTTTAACTTATATTTTTAAAAAATCTGTGTAACTTTTAATCGTAAATGAGCAAAGGTAACAGACTAAAATGTACTACAAGCAAAAAATTTAAATGAATTATCCAATATGTGTTTAAAATTTTACAAGGCTAATGAATACCAGGAAAAAAAAATCAATAAGTAAACTTATTGATGACTTATTTAAATATGTTTTAAAATTTGTGCAGCATGTGATAATAATATGAGATAGTAAAATTTTTGTAGTGCTTTTGAAGAACAAGACTATGTATATGCAAATTCAAACTAGCTAAGAAGGGAGGATGCATCCAATTTTAATTTTGTCCAGTTAGTGTGTGCTTGTTATTTCATGTTTTGTTTAACTATAAGTGTATTTTAATAGAGAGAAGATAGAAGTAACTCAATGCACAAAAAAGGGTACACATTTAAAGAGTAACCATTGTAATATTAAATTAGAAACCGAAACTAGATTTGAAATAATAATAATAATAATAATAATAATAATAATAATAATAATAATAATAATAATAATAATAATAATAATAATAATAATAATAATAATAATAATAATAATAATAATAATAATAATAATAATAATAATAATAATAATAATAATAATTTAATTTTAAATTTATCATTAATATTTTTCTTGTTTAAAATGAAATATAAATGCAAGGTATTTGTCATAGTGACAATTTAAACAATTTATTTTTTGTAATTTGGTATATAATGTTAAAGATATGTTTAAATATAGGAAGAAAGTAATTATGAAATATAATGTGAATGTGTGGGGGACATAATGTTAACTCTATGTTTTAACCCATATATACTTTAAGAAATTAAGTGTAATAGGATTATCTGAAAGTAAAGACAAACTTATTATAAAATATAATGTATTTATGAAAGTAGGAAAGAATGAATGTTCATGTAAGACAAACATCATGATCTCATTTGCTATAAAGAAAAAAAATCCTATTGATAATAATAATTGAATAGATTATTTGTTGTGTAACATGATTGTAGATATGGATAGAAAATTAATGAATGAGAAAGATTATATTAAGTTATTCATCAAGAACTAGTAGAAAAATAGATGCCAAATACACAATTGAGGAAGAAGAGTTAAAATTTCAGGATAGGATAAAATATCATCCTGAAGAGCTGAGGAATAGTTAAATGGGAGTAATCTGTATGATACTCATATATTTGGTGGAAAAAGATGGGAGGGTTTCCTACAAAGAAATGAAGATAGTATATAATGTAAATGTTCAGGGAAGAAGCCAGGATAAAATGGGGGCAGAATCATTAAGATAATGACTGCCTGCCAAAATATGACACCTCATATTTAAAAGAAACATCCATGTTTTTATTAGGATATATTATTGAATATAGTATTTAATAAAATCAGTTTCTCATTGATAACATTTTAGATAAATAATAATATAGAAGGCATCAAAGGTAGAAGAAATATTTAAAGGATTTTATAATTTCTTCCTAAATCTTGATAAATTTACTTGAAGTTAAAACCATGTACAGAACGAATATTTTATGTTTGAATAGTAATTTGAATAAATTACTAGATGAGTAAAAATAACTGAGATTAAAGAACACTATAAAATATAAATGATAGAGAGAATGGTCTTTTATTTTCTTTTATATTTCCCATATCAGTAACAACTTTGTTAATAAGATAGAAGTGTAATATTTTAAACATAAAATATAATGTAACTACTACAATATTATCAATATATTGGGAATTACAAAATATTAGGTATTATGGAAAATGATTGTTAAGATCTCAGATAGCTCATGAATTATGCAAATATATCAAATTAGTATGAAAGCATGCATATATAATAAAATAATTAACTAAAATTTAAAAAAAAACTAGATACTAAATAGGGGAAGGGCTGATTTTATATAATAACCATTACGTACTTGTAAAGAATGTAAATAATTTGCTGTCAATGTAAAACAGTTTAATGCTTTTTTTTAGTGGAATATCTAACTTTATATGTATAACTGTTTGTTATTTAATATTAGTGTTGTAAATAAATGAATATTTTGATTTAAACACTCCCATAGTAATTTTATTGGGTCTGAGAGTCATTTCCATCATAAGGTCATATCAATTAAGCACATTATCTACATAAAATTATACATACCAAATTATGATTACATGCCTCATTTGAGAAGCTATGCTTAAGAGTTTATAATTAATACATTAACCATTAATTGTTTTTAAATTATAACTATCTTAAAGAAAGCTTGTGGTACTTCATACTTTTATTAGATGCAAAAGAATAATAGAAGTCATTAGTACATTTGAGAGTCACATTCTAATCATAATTTTAAAAAATTATATAATTTCAGAATACAAGTTACTAACCAAATATAATTTAAGGTTTGTAATTCTGAAGAAGTTAATTACAGTGGGTGACTGCTAACTAATTAAGAGATGTATTTCATTGAATTAAACTTTGTAGATAATAATGGTATGATGAAGCTTTGATTATAAAAAAAATAAGTATACCAGAGTAATTGTTGTTAACATAAGTATGAGAATAAATCTTAGAAAAAGTAAACTAAATTATTTAAGGAGAAGTAATGAATAGATAATGAGTAGTAATTTCTATATCTTATTATTATAATTTGATTACGTTTCCAATAGGAAGTTAATCAAGGTTTGTAATGATAAGTGTGTTTTATTAAACGGTAGAATCCCAATAAAATTCCTCTTGCAATTCAATTATTTAAATGTCAACTTAATGGTTAGATTATATTTATAATAGAATATTGTATTCCTGAGATAGCCATAGGATAGCATCAATCATTTTAAGTAATGTAATTTTGTTAATGTTCTTATTTTGAGATTCTTAAATCATAGAAATGTAGTTTAAATCATTATTTAAATAAAATATTATATTAGTCATTGTTTGTTGAGGGGATTTTCCTAATGATTATAACAGAATGATAGTAGGAGAATTTTCACAATAGCAATGCCACTGTGGAGTGTCTTTTATATATTTTCCACTGTTAAAACTGCTTTCTTGTAATCGTCTCTAAAGTCTATCTTATGTTTAATATTTAGCAAGTTTCAAGCCTCATAAAAAGTCTTACACTTTAAACAAGGAAAAACTGTCCATACAGTAGTGCCACCTTGTGCCAACCAGAGTAATCAATGGATGCCAGAAGACATGTGTATAAAATCACTATCTAGTGCCTTCTCATCCAATATCCCCAAACTAGTTTCTGGCTTGTGGCCTTCATCAGTGAGGAGCCTTGGATCTGAGAGCACTGCACCTAGATCTTAGGATCTAATGCAACCCTCCAGCAGCCACCTTTTAATTCTACTTAACTACAAAACTATGAAAATGAAATTGAAAACACAATAGTATTTTCAATCTAAGTTCAATAGCTTATATAGTCATATGGGTCTGAACTCAGTTCAGCACCCATACATTTTGGTGACTTTGACTCTTTAACAACCATAGACAACACTACCCTTATATGCAGGATTGGTATTAAACCACTAAACCTTACATGATCACTATCTTTTCATATTAGCACATAATTGTTATTAAACAATGCAAAACTCTACATACAGTAGTGCCACCCTGTGCCAACCAAAGTAATCAATGGATGCCAAAAAGCTTGTGCATAAAATTTCAATCTAGTGCCTACTCATCAAACATCCCCAGACTAGTTTTTGGCTTGTGGCCTTTGTCCTAGGCTCCTCACTGACAAAGGCAACAAGCCAGAAACTAGTCTGGTGATATTGGATGAGTAGGCACTAGATAGGGGTTTTATGCACAAGCCTTCTAGAATCCTTTGATTACTCTGGTTGGCACAGGGTGGCACTATTATATAGAGAGTTTTGCCTTGTTTAATAACAATTATGTACTATATAAAAGATAGTGATCATGTGATGTTTAGTGGTTTATTATTGAGCTAGTAGAGCAGAAGGTAAATAGAACAGGTAGAGTAAGGTAGAGAGGTATATATATATATATTGTAATGGAACGTACTTGCTGCATTCCATTTAAATTGAAGAAAGACAAAATTATCCCGGTTATATATAAATAAATTGTGAATTCAATTAATTTCGTAATGACTCTAGCATTAAAAGAAAAATAAGAATAATATATTACCGCTCTTTCAAATAAATTACAAAGACGTTACTTATAAAACAAATAGTACATCCTTTATTATTATATATTAAGGTTTAATTTTAGGTAATATCAATGTTTTAAATACAAACCCAAATAATAAACATACATATATACTTGCAATAAGTATATATATTAAATATATAAAGACATATCTATGCTTAACAAGTAGATATGAATATAAATACAAATCCATACTTATACTTTTCAGATATTTAAAATAATAAAAAAAAATATTACATACAGCAAATATATATATTTAAAATTTTAAATTACTTAAGTATTAATTTTGAAACCTGTTAAACATTTATTGCTGTTAGAAAACAAGACGCTTGAATTGACTATTTATAAA